>CAJHQQ010003386.1:0-44899 GCA_905132885.1 Moricandia moricandioides
TGTTATAAACCAATTGATGTGGATGCAATAACCATAAGATCAAGATCAAACCGGATCCAACCAAGACCTAACCGGCTAGAGAGAGAAACTCGGAAATGACCTAAACCTAATGTGCTTTGGTTTAGTGTTTTCCTTTTCCATGTTTATCTAGGAATTGTTATCTTTCCATTTATCTAATGACAGTCTATTGTAACTCCCTATATATAAAGGGCACCATCGATTGATATGAATAAGATACACAAGTTCCCCCATTCTTTTCACAACACGTTATCAGCACAATACGTCTCTCTAAAACCCTAAGCTTTATTCGAAACTCATAAACCTTAATACTCAGCCGTCAAGAACAAAAGCTAGTCACCGGAAACCACCATCAAACTTCATCTCCCTCATCGATTCAATCTCTCTCTCTCTCTCTCATCGCAAATCACACCCGGTTACACAAAACTACACCGTAGTACCCGTTAGCATCGTACCCGCGAACGCACACGATCAATCGATCAACCCGTGTGCATCCGAGAAGGAACCAGACAGCCGATACACCACCCGACTGTGATTGCCACCTGCATACACCCGATACACATCTGATACACCACCCGATAGCAATCTACACCATCCGACCCACAAACCAGCACCAGCAGCACCCGATACACGCTTAATCACCACCCGATAGGTTCAAAGACCCTCGACCAGTCCGTACGTGACCCGCGACCAATCTTGGTGGACCGATCAACCCTACTTGAGGTTAAGGTAATCCGATCAAACCCTAATTTACAAATTGATCATAGAACTTTGCTAGGTTGCTGGATAGTTTAGGGAATCTCATCTTGATTACATAGGGTACGAATCCATTGATTGAATTGCTTGATTGGTTCATAGTCTGATTGCAAATTACATAGAAACCGGGTGCTAGGTTGTTAATCAATGAAACCCTAATTTTAAATCCAATTAGACTTTTTAGGTTATCAATAGAACCCTAAACCTAAATTGGCTATTAAACCCTAATTATAAAAAAAAACTTGATTGATTGTTTTGATTGCTTGTTTGATTGATTGATCACCTAGAAACTGTTTGTTAGGGTTATTAAAAGAAACCATTGATTGCTTTTGATTGAACCAACCACATGGTCTTAAACATGAACCGATTTTCATAACTAATTAGGTTGCTAGATTGAACCGATCATATAACCTTGTTAGGTTGATAGATTGCATTGCATCATACTCATACTGGCCGAATGGCAATGCATCATACCCATAACCGATTATTGTTTAATGAATCACCATTGTCTTGATTGCAATTGAACTTAGAAACACTTATGATAGGTTTATAAAATCTGAATTCTAAAACTCATGATTATATGATTTCAGATGTCAAAAATCAATAACTTGGACTATGCGGCCCTTAATCTATCTGGAGATAATTACCTCCAATGGGCGCTTGATACCAAGATCATCTTAAAGTCTATAGTACTCGGTGAAAGTATAATAGATGACAATAATGTCAGTGAGAAAGATAGATATCGAGCCATATTAATAATAAGGCATCACTTGGCTGAGAGTCTAAAGAATCAATACTTAACTATCGAAAATCCTCTTGAGCTTTAGACAGAGCTGAAAAGCAGATATGAAAGAACAGTGATCTTACCAATGGCTCATTATGATTGGAGAATCCTAAGGATCCAGGACTATAAGTCTGTGGACGAGTACAATTCTGCACTGTTTAAGATCGTTTCAAAATTGAAACTGTGTGGAGAAACGATTACGGATAAGGATATGCTTGAGAAAACCTTTTCCACGTTCCACACAAGCAATGTGTTGCTTCAACAACAATATCGTGAGAAAGGCTTCACCACTTATGCTGATCTTATATCTTGTTTGCTCCTTGCAGAGCGGAATATTGAATTACTAATGAGAAACAGTTACATGAGACCTCCAGGATCCACACCATTACCTGGGGCACACGTAGCCACTAATACTGATAAAGAGGCGAACCACGTCCATGCTAATAGCCAACATGGTCGAGGCCGTGGTAAATGGCCAGGACGTGGCCGCGGTCGAGGAAGCCCGTACGGTCGAGACTATAGCCAAGATAGAGTCCAAAGTAACTCGTATGGTCGAAGAAATGGACGAGGCCGAGGCAATTCTTTCAAACCCTTACAACCGACCAAATCAGTGTACCATAAGTGTGGCATGAACAATCATTGGGCAAAGACTTGCAGGACTCCAAGCATCTATGTGATCTCTATCAAGAGAATTTAAAGGGAAAGAATCATGAAGCCCATATGACGATCCAAGATGATGAAAATGAATTTGATCATGAAAAGGATGACTTATTAGAATATGAGACTTCAGATTGTCTTGAAAATGATAAATGATTTCGACATTTGTAATCTTTGCTTGTTTTATTTGATTTGGTGATTTTCATTTCTATGTTATCATTTCTATGTTTTCATTTCTATGATTGTCATTTCTGTTTTGATTTAATGAATGACATTATCTACTGGACTATATCAAACTAAAGTCAGTATGATTGAGGCCAATGTGACATTTAATAAAAACAGCTATCAAAAATTTCACTTTATGGCATGACCGGCTTGGCCATCCCGGTTCAAACATTATGCGTAAGCTGATATCAAACACCAAGGCCATACACTTAAAGAAAAACGAATCATTCCCAAGCACCTATCATGTGCATCTTGTTCATAAGGGAAATTGATCGTTAGGCCATCACCAGTTAAGGTGACAAAGGAAACTATAAACTTTCTGGAAAGAATTCAGGGCGATATTTGCGGACCAATACACCCACCGTGTGGGACTTTTAGATATTTCATGGTCCTTATAGATGCATCGACCAGATGGTCACACGTATGCTTGCTATCGACCTGTAACTTGACATTTGCCAGATTATAAGATTACGAGCTCATTTCCCAGATTTTCCTTTGAAGACGATACGTCTTGATAATGCTGGTGAATTCACATCTCAAGCGTTCAATGATTATTGTATGTCCATGGGGGTGACAGTAGAACATTCTGTGGCACATGTACATACACAGAACGGCTTAGCTGAATCATTTATAAAATGCATTCAGCTGATAGCCCGACCATTACTCATGGTCGAGGTTGCCGGTTTCGGCATGGGAACATGCGACCCTCCATGCGGCCGAGCTAATCGCATCCGACCATCTTGTGATCATAAGTATTCCCCATCATAATTATTAACGGGTCAAGAGCCAGGCATATCCCATCTTAAAACATTTGGCTGTTCTGTTTATGTTTCAATTGCTCCACCATAGAGAACAAAGATGGGACCTCAGAGGAGGATGGGGATATATGATAAAGAGGCGAACCACGTCCATGCTAATAGCCAACACGGTCGAGGCCGTGGTAAATGGCCAGGACGTGGCCGCGGTCGAGGAAGCCCGTACGGTCGAGACTATAGCCAAGATAGAGTCCAAAGTAACTCGTATGGTCGAAGAAATGGACGAGGCCGAGGCAATTCTTTCAAACCCTTACAACCGACCAAATCAGTGTACCATAAGTGTGGCATGAACAATCATTGGGCAAAGACTTGCAGGACTCCAAGCATCTATGTGATCTTTATCAAGATAATTTAAAGGGAAAGAATCATGAAGCCCATATGACGATCCAAGATGATGAAAATGACTTTGATCATGAAAAGGATGACTTATTAGAATATGAGACTTCAGATTGTCTTGAAAATGATAAATGATTTCGACATTTGTAATCTTTGCTTGTTTTATTTGATTTGGTGATTTTCATTTCTATGTTATCATTTCTATGTTTTCATTTCTATGATTGTCATTTCTGTTTTGATTTAATGAATGACAATATCTACTGGACTATATCAAACTAAAGTCAGTATGATTGAGGCCAATGTGACATTTAATAAAAACAGCTATCAAAAATTTCACTTTATGGCATGACCGGCTTGGCCATCCCGGTTCAAACATTATGCGTAAGCTGATATCAAACACCAAGGCCATACACTTAAAGAAAAACGAATCATTCCCAAGCACCTATCATGTGCATCTTGTTCATAAGGGAAATTGATCGTTAGGCCATCACCAGATAAGGTGACAAAGGAAACTATAAACACTACAAGAAAACTAAGCTTTTACTAGGAAACTTTACTAGGAAAATATTTCCTCGTAAACTTACTACGATTTTACTTCGGTTTTACGAGGAAACCTGTTTTCCTCGTAAAGTGCTCGTAAACCTACGAGAAAAAGGTTTCCTCGTAAAATCGAAGTAACCTTACGTGGCTTTTACGAGGAAAACGTCATTTTCCTCGTAAACTCATAGTAACACTTATCCTCGTAAAAGCCTAGTAACACTTTACTACGAAATTAGGAGGAAAGGTATTGTTACTACGAAATTAAGAGGAAATGGATAGAAAATATCGAATTTAAATGTTTTGTACTTACTTTTCCTAGCAATTTCCTAGTAAATTCTCAGATTCAAAATTTCCTATAAATACCACCATATGTGATTCATTTGAAACACACCAAAAAAAAATCAGCTATAAGCTTAATCAAACACAAAACAAATGTCCGGTCCGGGAAATATTTTCGAGTTGCGGAAGTGGATGTATTCACACAGAGATAATAACGGAAGGGTGACGAAAGAATTTCTCGAAGGGTTGGAGACGTTTATGCATCAAGCAGATTCGACACCACTCACGCAGGAAAGTGGTAAGATGTTCTGTCCTTGTCGGAAATGTTGCAATACCAAATTAGGCCCTCGTGAAAATGTTTGGAAGCATTTAATAAATAGAGGTTTCATGCCATATTATTATATTTGGTATCAACATGGAGAAGATGCTAGTTGTAGGAATGAAGGTAGCAGTAGTAATAGCAATTTTCAGATTGAACCGGTTGAGCATTTGCGTAATGAAGGTAGCAGTAGTAATAGTTATCATCACCAAGAGGAACAAATGGTAGATTGTGATAGGGTTCATGATATGGTAGGTGATGCCTTTGTAACTCATGATGATGATGAAGTTGAAGAACCTAACTTAGATGCAAAAAAGTTTTATGAAATGTTAGATGCTGCGAATGAGCCAATTTACAGTGGTTGTAGAGAAGGTCTGTCTAAATTGTCGTTGGCTGCTAGAATGATGAGTATTAAAACCGATCACAATCTACCTGAAAATTGTATGGATGCATGGGCAGACTTGTTTAAAGAGTATTTGCCAGAAGACAATGTGTCTGCTGAATCTTATTATCAGATTCAGAAATTGGTATATAGTCTTGGGTTGCCCTCGGAGATGATAGACGTTTGCATCGACAACTGCATGATTTACTGGGGAGATGATGAGAAGTTAGAAGAATGTCGATTTTGTAAGAAGCCACGATTCAAACCGCAAGGTCGAGGGCGAAATAGGGTACCGTACCAAAGGATGTGGTACCTACCAATCACAGACAGATTGAAAAGATTGTACCAATCTGAGGAGACAGCTGGAGGGATGAGATGGCACGCCGAGCATACTCAGACGGATGGAGAGATGACTCATCCATCAGATGCAAGAGCATGGAAACATTTTAACAATGTACATCCACATTTCGCTAGCAATAGCCGGAATGTGTATCTTGGATTATGCACTGATGGATTTAGTCCATTTGGAATGTCTGGGAGACAATATTCATTGTGGCCGGTCTTTCTTACACCGTATAACTTGCCACCGGAGATGTGCATGCGACGAGAGTTTCTATTCATGACCATATTAATACCTGGTCCAAAACATCCAAAAAGATCTCTCGACGTTTTTCTACAACCACTGATAAAAGAGTTGAAAGATTTGTGGTCAACAGGGGTGAGGACATATGATTGTTCAACGAAAACAAACTTTACGATGCGAGCGATGCTTTTGTGGACCATAAGTGACTTTCCTGCATATGGTATGTTGTCTGGGTGGACTACACATGGGAGATTAGCTTGTCCATATTGTAATGGAATGACAGATGCATTTCAGTTGAAGCATGGTAGGAAGACTAGTTGGTTCGATTGTCACCGTCGATTTCTTCCGGTTCACCACCCATACCGAAGAAACAAGAAATTGTTCAGGCACAAAAGGGTTGTCAGGGACACTCCTCCTCCATATTTAACTGGAGAACAAATCGAAGCGCAAATCGATTACTACGGTGCTCTAGAAACAGCTCCTCGTGGTGGGAATTGGCATGTTCCCAGTAATATGCCTGATTATTATGGTGTTCAGCACAATTGGCACAAAAAGAGTATATTTTGGGAATTGCCATATTGGAAAGATCTTCTTGTGCGCCACAACCTCGATGTGATGCATATAGAGAAGAACTTTTTTGAGAACATCATGAACACTATATTGAATGTTCCAGGGAAGACGAAAGACAACGTAAAATCAAGGTTGGACTTACCCGATATCTGCTCAAGGAGTGAGCTACATATAAAAAGCAATGGGCAAGTTCCAGTTCCAATTTTCAGACTGTCATCAGAAAAAAAGTCTGCGTTGTTCAACTGGGTGGCTTCAGAAGTGAAGTTCCCCGATGGGTATGTTTCAAATCTCTCAAGATGTGTTGAGAAAGGGCAAAAGTTCTCCGGGATGAAGAGCCATGATTGTCATGTCTTTATGCAGCGACTACTTCCCTTTGCGTTTGCGGAGCTACTACCGGCAAAAGTACATGAAGCACTTTCAGGTAATTAATTAATTAATATAATACGATGACATGATTAATTTATTTCTATATATATATATACACTAATATGGATAATTTTTGTTTTCGTATATATAAGGAATTGGAGCATTTTTTAGGGATCTGAGCACCCGCACTCTTAAAGTGGAAGTTGTCCAACAACTTCATGAAAACATCCCCGTCTTAATCTGCAACTTGGAGAAAATATTCCCGCCAACTTTTTTCGACGTCATGGAACACCTAGTTGTCCACCTCCCGTATGAAGCATTACTTCGTGGACCCGTGCATTATGGATGGATGTATCAGTATGAAAGGGCCATGAAAACTTTGAAAGGAAAAGCCAAAAACCTAGCAAGAGTTGAAGGTTCTATTGTGGCGGGAAGTTTGACGGAAGAAACATCACATTTCACTTCGTACTACTTTGCACCGAAAGTACGTACAAGGAAACGAGCTCCAAGAAGATATGATGATGGTGGTGTCGTGCCGACATATATGGAAGACGATGTTCCAGACATCTTTTGTCAAATTGGGCGATTGAGTGGGAAATTGAAAGAGGTTTGGTGGTCGAGTGATGAAGACGTCCATAGTGCACACCTTTATATTCTTCTTAATTGCGAGCATCCATTGATCGCTTATTTTGAAAGGTAAATATATAAACATATACACACTTAATTATATATATATATATATATATATATATATATATCAATATTAAATATAATACATAACATATATATATGATTTTACAGTCAATTTGAGACTCAAGTCGAGGAAGCAATACCTGGTATATCGACAACTGAGTTAGACAAAAGGAAAGATCAACACTTTATCAAGTGGTTGAGGAAACAGGTATTTATTTATTACTTAAATTAATTGTATGCATACATTAGCAAAGTAAGTTTAATGTCTAATTATTTAACTTTTTTGTTGCAGGTTGATTATGACGATCCTGAGTATCCCGCATGGTTTCGCGAATTACTTCAAGGTCCAGTTGCAAAGGTCACTACATCGTCGATGTATTTCACCCGAGGCTATACTTTTCATACCTATGACTATGGTAGACACCGGGCGACAAGTAATTATGGAATATGTGTGAAAGGCGAAACAGATTTCTACGGGATCTTGCAGGAGATTTATGAAGTTCAATTCCCGGGTATGGGTTTGAAATGCGTTATCTTCAAGTGTGAGTGGTACGACCCCGTCGTAAACAGAGGTGTTCGGATTAACAAGAACGGTGTAGTTGATGTCAACGGTGGACGAAGGTAAATTTTTTTTTTTTAATATCCAGGTTTTCAGTATTAATTAAATTTTTCATAATGATCTTTATTTACGTAGGTACAACAAGTTCGAGCCTTTCATATTAGCTTCCCAAGCAGATCAAGTTTGCTTCATTCCATACCCTCGGATTACTACCTCGGGAATAAACTGGTTAGCTGTTATCAAAGTTACACCTCGAGGACGAATAATCGCTGGAGATGAACCACCATTACAAGAAGAAAACACCAATGAGATCGAGGTAGCTGAAGCAGAAATTGATGAGTTCTTACTCATTGATCCGCATAATCGTGAATACGAAGATGTTCCTGATCACTCAACGGACGAAGGTGTAGACGACGAGTTTTTAGAAAATGATGATGTTTCAACAGATGACGACAATGTATCCGAATGAATTATGTATGTTTATAAGTTTTTTTAATCACAAAAATGAATTTCGATTATATATGTTTTAAGTTTGTTTAATCACAAAATAAATTTGCATTTGGGGTTTAGGGTTTATGTGTAGAAGAGGTTAGGAGTTTGGTGGTAGAAGAGGTTATAAGTTAAGGAAGTTGTGGTTTGGGGTTTGGGGTTTGGAGTTTAGGGATTTATAAACCCTTTCCTCGTAAAACCCTAGTAAAAGAAAACACGGGCATATCTATTTCCTCGTAAAGCCCTAGTAATGTTTACTAGGGCTTTACGAGGAAAAGTACACGGGCATAGCAAGTTCCTCGTAAGTGCATTTCCTCGTAAAGCCCTAGTAAAAGGCTTACGAGGACCTTACGAGGAAATAGAAACACGGGCATATCTATTTCCTCGTAAGGCCCTAGTATAATTACTAGGACTTTACGAGGAAACCAAATTCCTTATATATACTCGAGCAATCCAGTTTCTCATTTTCTAGTAACCTTCTCTCTAAATCCTCTAAAGGTACTCTCTAATTCGTAGTTAGGTGATTAGATTAGGGAATTTAGATTAGGTGGTTAGTTTAGGGAATTTAGATTAGGTGGTTAGTTTAGGGAATTTAGATTATGTTCGTTTACTTTTTATTTAGTGTTTTTTTAAATTATACGGTGAATTAATGTTTCGATTTTTTTTTTTAAATATAGATGCCTAGACAGAGCAAGCTTGCTAAGGCTGCCGGTAGGAGGACGTCGTCTCTCGAGGGGAGTCACTACGGAGACATGTTTGGGCGTCAGGATGCTCCGGGTTCATCTTCGTCAGCTCCCGGTTCATCTTCGATTCCCGAGACTCAGGGAGCTTCTACGGCGTCCCGGGAACCACATCCTCCTCATCCTCCTCCTCCACCGGTCGGGGTTCATCCCGATTTGGATGTGCCGCCGAACGCACCCTTTGCGGTGTACACGGTGGAGGATATTTTGGCCCTTCCAGGCAGAGAAGGACTCGCAGAGCTAGACCCTATCCGACGGGACGGCCGAAACGTATTCTGGTATGTTTTAATTTTAAAAAAGTTTTTTTAATTTATTTTTTAATTAACAAAATATTTAGAAATTAATCTAATTAATGATTTATTTTGTGTCTTCCCAGGTTTGGTGTTGACAATTGTGTCGGATCTAGCGTCTCGGACTGCATTAAGGGATACTTTCCCGATCCAGCTCCAAACTGGAAGATGACGGCGAGCCACACAAAAAAGACGTGGTTCAAATCATTCGCTGTAAGTTTAAATAGTTAATTTATTTTTAATTATTTAAAATTATTAATATTATTGAACTAATCCGTTTTTTATTTTACCTTGTTACAGCAAAAGTATCGTTGGTCTATTGGGATTCACCAGCGGGTGAAGAAGGAGTTTGAGGCCAAGGCAAGAGCACGATTGCTCGACATGGTCTACAACTGGAAGGGCGACTACCAGGTATAAATTTATAAATTATAATATATATATATAGTTTTAAAAATATTATATACTTTAATTAATTCTATTTTTTTTAAATCAGGTGGATGGTTACGAGGCCGGGAAACCCGATTGCCTCACAACCACGGTGTGGGATGGCCTCATCAGCTTTTGGGGGTTGCCGGACTCGGTCAGAACCTCCAACACAAACTCCGAGAACCGCATGACCAAAGACGAGCATGGCAACACCAAGGTTCTTCACACCACTGGTCGAAAACCTCACGCGGGAATTCGTCTAGACATGGTAAAATGATTTTTAATAACTATTTATATTTTATTTAAATATTCCAAATTAATATTTAATTTTATAAATTAATTTCAGGCTAAGGAGACAGGAGTTCTTCCGTCTCTGAAAGACCTATACGAGAGGACCCACCGGAACAAGGCTGGGCGGTTTGTAGATCCTGCTTCCGAGCGGATCTACAACGAGGTTGTTGCCCGAGTTGACGAACGCCAGACCCAGTTGACTCAGCAGGCTGGGACTCCAGTCATATTATCCACTGTTGAAGTGGATAAGATTTACGAGGAGGTAAATAATTTCGTTTTACTATTAATTTTAAATATTTTTTAAAATTTTTTCTTAATGTTATTCATATTTTTTATTACAGGTCGCCCCTAAGAAAAAGGGGCGTGTCATCGGGATTGGCTCGGTTAACGATGTCCCTGCAGCGACATCGTCTTATCATCAGCAGCAGCACGATGTCAATGCTCAGCTGCGCTCGGAGTTGGCTTCGCTCACCCAGCATGTCACTTCTCTCACCAATGTCATCGACATTATGGCGGTTGGAAACCCGCATTTGGAGGAGATGTTGCGTCAGAGACGGGAAGGCGGAGAGATTCCACCATCACAGTCACAGCCGGCCACCAACTACGGACAAGATTTCCCGAGCCAGGACGACTTCGTTCAGCAATTTCACGACCACCATCCGTAGTTTTTTTTTATTTTAATTGTATATTATGAATTTTAAAACTTTTTGTATATTATTTAGTTATTTATAAAATATTTTGTTTTTTAGTTTTTATTTATAATTTTATTTTTTTTAATTTTTAAAAAATAAAATAATTATATTTATAATTAATTTTTTTTAATAGGGAAAAAACCATTTCGAAGCAAAATCCTCGTAAGGATTCCAAGTAAACTCCTCGTAAAATTTCCTAGTAAGTTCCTCGTAAAGTTTTACTACGATCTTACTAGGAAAACCTTACTACGATGTTACGAGGAACTTCTGCGAGGAGCTTACGAGGAAACCTGACCCATGACTTTACGAGGAAATGTTTCCTCGTAAATTAGCTACGACTTTACGAGGAAAAAGGCTTTACGATGAACGTTTTACGAGAAAACGAGTTTCCTCGTAATTTCCTAGTAAATGGCCATTTACTAGGAAATTACGAGGAAACTCGTCCTAGTAATAGCCGAGTTTTCTTGTAGTGAAACTTTCTGGAAAGAATTCACGGCGATATTTGCGGACCAATACACCCACCGTGTGGGACTTTTAGATATTTTATGGTCCTTATAGATGCATCGAAGAGATGGTCACACGTATGCTTGCTATCGACCTGTAACTTGACATTTGCCAGATTATAAGATTATGAGCTCATTTCCCAGATTTTCCTTTGAAGACGATACGTCTTGATAATGCTGGTGAATTCACATCTCAAGCGTTCAATGATTATTGTATGTCCATGGGGGTGACAGTAGAACATTCTGTGGCACATGTACATACACAGAACGGCTTAGCTGAATCATTTATAAAATGCATTCAGCTGATAGCCCGACCATTACTCATGGTCGAGGTTGCCGGTTTCGGCATGGGAACATGCGACCCTCCATGCGGCCGAGCTAATCGCATCCGACCATCTTGTGATCATAAGTATTCCCCATCATAATTATTAACGGGTCAAGAGCCAGGCATATCCCATCTTAAAACATTTGGCTGTTCTGTTTATGTTTCAATTGCTCCACCATAGAGAACAAAGATGGGACCTCAGAGGAGGATGGGGATATATGTTGGATTTGATTCTCCCACGATCATAAAATACCTTGATCCAACTACGGGTGATTTATTTAAGGCCAGATATGCGGATTGTCATTTTAATGAATCCGAACTTTCAACATTAGGGGGAGACCAAAAGCTGGTAAAGGAAATGAAAGAAATTTAACATGGCAAGATCCTCGGACTCAAGTGTGTGATCTTGAGGTCCAGAAAATAATTCATTTACAAAAGCTAGCTAATCAATTGCCAGATTCCTTTGCGGACCCGAACAGAGTGACTAAGTCACGTATACCAGCTATAAATGCACGTATTAAATTAGATGTCCAAATGGGACACAGTCAAGATGCTACTGAATCCATTACATGTCCAAAACGTGGCAAACCAATTGGTTCTAAAGATAAACAACCTCAGAAAAGGAAAGGTGCAACCGAGGCTGGAACCCCATACAATGAAATGGCCGGCCTTGCCCGAGGCCGGGCTGAACCCGACCCAACGTCCTCAGACGTGGCCGATGGTCCGGCTATACCGACCATGGTCGATGGAGTGGTTATACCGACCACGGCCGATGGGCCGAGAGAAAAGATAATGGCCGATGGTTCTGATGTACCGTCCAATGATGCTCAGGACACCTTGCTTCATGGTACTGATGATCCAGATAATAATGAGATCTCGATTAATTATGTCTTGTCTAGAAAGAAATGGAATAGAAAAGATGTCGACATCAGTGATATATTTGCATATCAAGTAGCACTTGAACTGATGGATAATGAGGATCATGAACCCACGTCAATATATGCATGCATGCAAAGATCAGATTGGCTTAAGTGGAAAGAAGCCATAAACGTGGAGTTAAATTCTTTAAAGAAAAGAGGTGTATTCGGTCCTATAATCCGAACACCATTTGATGTCAAACCAGCTGTATACAAATGGGTATTTGTGAGAAAGAGAAATGAAAATGGCGAGGTCGTGAGATACAAAGCTCGACTCATGGCACAAGGATTCACACAAAGACCAGGAATCAATTATGAGGAAACTTATTCCCCTGTGGTAGATGTAACTACTTTTAGATTTCTATTAAGTATGGTCATAAGAGAAAATTTGGATTTACGGTTAATGGATTGTAACCGCATTCTTATATGGACCACTGGATAATGACATCTACATGAGGATCCCAGAGGGTTTAGAAATGAAAGATAAAGAAAGATGAGATCAACACTGCATTAAACTGAACAAATCACTATATAGACTTAAACAATCCGGATGGATGTGGTACAATAGATTGAGTGAGTACCTAGTGAAAGAAGGATATAGAAATGATCCTATTAGTCCATGCATTTTCATAAAGAAATTCGATAACAAGGGCTTTCTGATTATAGCAGTATATGTGGATGATTTAAACATCGTTAGAACCTCTGAAAAGATCGCCCAAACAGTCGAATATCTAAAGAAAGACCTAGGCAAAACAAAATTCTATTTGGGATTACAAATTGAGTATAGAAATGATGGAATCCTTGTGCATCAAATGACATATACTGAAAATATACTCAAGAGATTTAATATGGCCGAGGCTCACCCTTTGTTAAGCCATATGGTCGTGAGATCACTCGGCCCGGACACTGACCCATTTCGTCCAAAGATGGACGGTGAGGATATCCTTGGTCCCAAAGTGCCATATCTTAGTGCCATTGGAGCCTTAATGTACTTGGCAACTCACACACGGCATGACATTCTTTTTTCGTGAACCTCTTGTTCAGGTTTAGTTCTTGCCCGACCAAAAGGCACTGGGATGGGATTAAACATGTTCTACATTATTTAAAAGGAACAAATGATTTAGGTTTGTTTTACACTAACCATAACAAAGAATATTTAGTTGGTTTTGCTGATGCAGGTTATCTATCTTATCCACACAATGCAAGGTCATAGACATCTTATGTTTTCACGCATGGTGGTACGGCCATATCATGGTGTTCTATGAAGCAAACCATCTTGGCCACTTCATCCAATCATGATGAGATTTTGGCTATCCATGAGGCAAGCCGTTAATGTGTTTGGTTGAGATCCATGACCCAACACATCCGAGATGACTGTGGGATGTCTGAAGACAAAGAACCAACCGTGATGTATAAAGATAATGCAGCGTGCATTGCTCAGCTCAAAGATGGTTATATCAAAGGGGACAGGACGAAGCATATCTTGCCAAATTCTCTTTCTTTACCCACGAGTTGCAGAAAGCCAAGGAGGTCCAAGTGGTTCAAGTGCTCAAGTGAGAACTCGGCTGATCTATTCACTAAGACATTACCGACTTCAACACTAAGGAAGCTTATACATCAGATTGGAATGAGAAGATTGAAAGATCTATAGTGGTGCATTCATCAGGGGGAGTAATATGGTTGTACTCTTTTTCCTAACTATGGTTTTATCCCAAAAGGGTTTTACAGGTTAGGTTTTAATGAGACAACATACCAAACGTATTATGAGCTCTATATGGTTATAATATCCAAGGGGGAGTGTTATAAACCAATTGATGTGGATGCAATAACCATAAGACCAAGATCAAACCGGATCCGACCAAGACCTAACCGGCTAAAGAGAGAAACACGACAATAACCTAAACCTAATGTGCTTTGGTTTAGTGTTTTCTTTTTCCATGTTTATCTAGGAATTGTTATCTTTCCATTTATCTAATGACGGTCTATTGTAACTCCCTATAAATAAATGGCACCATCGATTGATATGAATAAGATACACACATTCCCCCATTCTTTTCACAACGATGCTTAGGATTTTTTTATGATTAATTCCTAAATATAATTGTTTACACTTTAGATGCTACTTTTATGTAATTTTAATTAATATAAATTATTAATTTGGTTATGGGACCTAAGTGGTCATTTCTTTAATGTTTCAATTTAAGTAATGATGTGTTTGGTTCAGGTTGTTTAGGCATGCGTGAAGTGGTGTGGTGATGTGATTAATGTCCGTAGACATCATTATAGGAGAGTCTGATTATGTGCTAAATAAGTCGGTGATCAGTTTTTGTCTTGTCGAGTTTGGGATGGTTGTTGTCCTAAGAATATTAATTAACTCGAGTAAACAAAAAATTAAATAGATTTGTAAGGTTAATGTTGATATGCAAATGCAAGTAGGAATTGGTGGCAGTAGTAAAAATTTATTATATAGATTGTTATCTTTTAAATTTAATCATCTTTATTAGGATAGATTAGCAAGTTTATTAGGGGTTTAGAATCGAAATACACTGTATTTTTGCAGTTGTAATCTAGTTTAATATGTTTCAGACTTTCAGTCCAATTTTTTTTTTAAATTGTCCATAGATATAATCAAATTGGTAAATCACACTAAATTTAAGTATCATTTTTTTGGTTTATCATGTTTTTTTGTTATTTTCTTGTATATGTAATAACACAAAAGTTATTGAATTTTAAGAACTATTAAAAACACTAGACTTTTTTTTGTGCTACATTAAAAACACTAGACTAAAACTTCTAAAAAAACTATATGAAAGATGCTAATGTGTATTAATATTTTTTATGATATTTATTTAATAACTTTTTGTGGAATAATAAAGAAAAAAATGTCTTTATTTCTGGTTAAAGAATGGGATACTTCATCTATAAATTCTTATGCAATGTTTATCAATTGCTTCGATATGACTTAATGATAATGACGTACTCTTTAACTATTTTGCTTCAAAGTTTAAACTCAGATATTTTACATTTAATTTTCATTTCTGTGCGTATTGACTTTTGAGAATAGATAGATCTTATCGAAGGGGGAATTAAGGCAAAAATGGGACTTTTGTAATATTCTCTCTGTTTCATTCTTTTAGTATTATAGATAAATATGTATGTGGATGACCATTATGATGTTTATCGTCGAAAAATATTTTCGGGATTTTTAGATCTTTAGATAAGATCAAATCTTTGGTTGTACACCTATATAAGTGGTTCATTACTTATGGAATAAACACACACAAATATTTTCCCTTCACAACAAGTTATCATCACCATAGTTTCTAGTCTTCTGAGTTTCCTTGGTTCATTGCTTACCAGCTCGTTTCAGCCTCTTGCCCCTCTTCGTTCCATCCAACGAGATTAGTAACCTCACTTTTTATGATTTATTAATTCGCTAGATTGCTATGCCGAGCAATTTAAGCATGCATAAGATATTTTATTACTTTGAAAACATAATTGAATCAGCTGAATTATTTGACTTAGTCACTTTCAAAATAATTTATTGTATTCATGTTCACTCATCAATTAGTTAATTCACATTATAACTCATGAACGTTCTATGTGATAGTATTCAATATCTTAAGCATGATGTTCTCTGTCAGTTTATTTTATTTTGTTCTCATATATTATTTTCAGTACGTGAACCATATTTTATGGGTAACCTGTTTAGATTCATTGAATTAATTCAAAAACAAAAAAATAATACCTGTATAGATTCATTCATAGCTGAGATATCATACGTGCATGTTTGATACGTTCATAGATTTAATGTATGTTGTATTGTTTTGATCATAACTACAACTGATATTTTCATAACTGTTAAAGTCTGATTAAAATTTATTTGAAATTTGAAATCATGAGATTTTGTATGATAGAAAGAACATGCATAGTTAATATTATTGATCGTATAATTACTTTGCATACTTTCATGTTGTGTTACGTCTAATTTTCTAAATCATAACTAAGATCTAAAATATTATAAATATCTATACTAAATTAAAAGTTTAGCTATTATCACTGATGGTAAAATTATATTATTTAAATAATTTTCCATCTATGCTTTTTTGATTAAATTACTAGATGCTTATATTTGAAACGAGTTTTAGGTTTAGTTGTATTAATATCTTTTTACACATAAATTATAAGCGTAAAGTTAGATCCTTATAATAGTTAGATCGTTTCACAAATATTGTCTCGTTAATAGATCTGATACTACACTTCGGATTGTCACATTGACTTTTGTTACTATATTGTCGATCGTTTTATTTATATGACTCTTGTGTTAAAAGATATAACCTAAGACGATTGTTCATACATGATGGTTTGATTTGTTCACATGCACACCTTTCATTATTAATTAGCGGATATGTGTTACAAAATCATATTTTATTTTATTCATGGTAATTAAATTTATTGTTTATAACTTGATTCATTAACGACTCGTAGACTTACACTTTACCGTTATAATATAATTAATAGAATTAAAAGGAAAATGGTTAATTTCTCTCTTTGTTGACTTGATTGTTAGACGTGTGTCATGGTTTAGAAGTATATTATTAAGTTTTATTTCCCAATAGTAACTGAGATGTGTTAGAATTGGACTTGTTTATATTAAAGATATAGCCATCATTCGTTATCGTTGAATATTTATAATTATATGATATATTTTCCTAAAAATATGAAAATTAAACAATAAATAAATTAATAATTTAATATTTTAGTTCGAAAATCTGAAACACGATATAATAGAATATTGCACTAGATTTGTAATTGCTCATGCATATTCCGGTAATTAAATAAAGAAATCATACTACTTTAATAACAGTTCATTGATCTGTGAATACGAACATTTTTACAAGACCAAACTTAATATATTATACATAATCTTTTATTCTAGTGCTTTAGATCACATTTATAATTTTTTTTTGCAAAGTCGTATTTTTGTACTGAATAAATTATTTTCGTTTACTTATTTGAAATTTATACATTTAGCAAATAATTTACTAAGTGTATTAAATTTTTAAATGAAAATATAGATATACTACGTGATAGAAACAATTTTTTATTTGCATTAACTATTTTAACTCTCTTTATTTTATTTTAAGAATAATGGATGATGGTGATTTATGCTTGGCAGACAATGCAACTAGTCACATTATTCTTAAAAATAAGAAATATTTTTCTCATTTGATAAAGAAAGAAGCCAGTGTGACTACTGTAACGGGTAGTGCTAAAATAATTGAAGGCTCTGGAAGAGCAAATATGATATTGCCTATGAGAACGCAAATTGAGATTGTTGATGCGTTGTATTCTCCCAAATCTCAAAGAAATTTATTGAGTTTTAAGGATATTCGTCGAAATGAATATCATATTGAGACTATGAGTGAAGGAAATGTTGAATACCTTCAAATTACTAATATTACTCATGGCTCTAAACATATTTTGTAAAAGCTACCTGCATTCTCCACTGGATTGTACTATACTAAAATTAGTACGACTGAGTCAAACACCACAATAAGCGAGAAGCTTGCTGAAAATATGAACGTTTGGCATGACCAGTTAGGCCATCTCGGTTCAGTTATAATGCGAAAATAATCATTAATTCTTGTGGAAATTCATTGAAGAATAAGAAAATCCTTCCTAATGATTTTTCATGTTCTGCTTGTTCACAAGGGAAATTAATTATACGGCCCTCGCCATCAAAGATAAACTATGAAATGATTAACTTTCTGAAACTGATACAAGGGGATATATGTGGACCAATTCATCCACCTTGTGGAACCTTTTGATATTATATGGTTTTAATAGATACATCTACTAGATGGTCACATGTATCCTTGTTATCGACCCGCAACTTAGCATTTGCGAGGCTACTTGCTCAACTGATAAAGTTACAAGCACAATTTCCAGATTTCCTTTGAAAACAATTCGCCTTGATAATTCTGGTGAGTTTACGTCTCAGGCTTTTAATGACTATTGCATGTCAATTGGGATAAGTGTTGAACATCTTGTTGCACATGTTCACACACGAAATGGTTTAGCTGAATCATTAATCAAACGTCTCCAGTTGATTGCTAGGCCATTACTTATGAAATCCAAACTCTCAATCTCTGCATGGGGGCATGCTATATTACATGCAGCAGCGTTGATTCGCATCAGGCCAATGAGTAATCATCAATTCTCCCCATCACAACTACTTATGGGTCAAGAACCAAATATTTTCCATCTTAAAATATTCGGGTGCGATCTAAGATGGGACCTCAAAGGAGGTTAGGAATATATCTTGGATATGACTCCCCATCGATAATTAAATATTTAGAATCATCTACGGGGGATTTATTTAAGGCTCGATTCGCAGATTGTCATTTCAATGAGTCTGTCTTTCCAAAATTATGGGGAGAATATAAACAGCTGGAAAAAGATATTAAATGGAATGAATTATCATTATTCTCATCTTGATCTTCCGACTAAAGAATGTGACATAAAATTCCAAAATATAATTCATCTATAAAGCTTAGCAAATCAGTTGCCAGACGCATTACTGACCCAAAAGGAGTGATCAAGTCACATATACCAGCTATAAATGCTCCAGTTAGAATGAATGTCCAAGAAGGAAAAAATCAAACTGCTAATGATTCTAAGACACGACTGAAGCATGGTAGGCCTATTGTTTCCAAACACAAAAATCCTCGGAAAAGAAAAGGAGCAAAAATGAACAACGGTCAAACCGAGGTAATAACCACAAAGGGAGGATCTTTGGAAAAGACATTAGACATAATGCATAAAGAAATTCATGTACCCGAAAATGAAGAGATCTAAATTAATTATGTCATGTCCGGAATAAAGTGGAACCGTAAGAAAATCAACGTCCATGATATTTTTACATAAAATGTAGCAGTTAATCTTATGGATGAGGATCATGAACCAAAATCTATTGAAGAGTGTACACAGAGAAATGATTGGTCAAAATGTAATGAAGCAATAGGAGCAGAGTTAAAATCTCTTGTAGAAAGAAAAGTATTTGGACCAGTAGTGCGTATACCTCAAGGTATAAAGCCAGTGGGACACAGATGGGTCTTTGTGCAAAAGAGGAACGAAAAGGGTGAAGTTTTGAGATATAAATCACGTTTAGTTGCACAAGGGTGTTCTCAAAGACCTGAAATTGATTATGAAGAGACATACTCTCCTGTGGTGGATGCGACTACGTTCAAGTTCCTTATTTGCCTTGCAATTAAAGAAGGACTTGATTTACGATTAATGGATGTTGTCACAACCTACTTATATGGTCCACTAGATACTGATATTTATATGAAAGTCCCAGAAGGAAAGATCTAGTTCTCGAGAACAATACTACATAAAGTTAAATCGATCTTTTTATGGACTGAAACAATCAGGGCGTATGTGGTATAATCGCCGTAGTGAGTACCTATTAGAGGAAGGCTACAAAAATGATCCCATCAGTCCATGCATCTTCATAAAGAGATTTAGCCAAGAATTTGTTATAATTGCAGTGTATGTTGATGATCTAAATATTATTGGAACTCCCAAAGAGATTTCTCAAACAATGGAATATGTGAAGAAAGAGTTTGAGATGAAAGATCTTGGCAAAACAAAGTTTTGTTTGGGGCTACAAATTGAGCACCTCAAGAATGGAATCGCAGTGCATCAAACGACATATACAGAGAATGTGCTTAAAAGATTTTCAGTGGATCAAGCACACCCTTTGAGTAGTGCAATGGTTGTAAGATCTCTTGATTTGAATAAAGATCCCTTCCGTCCTCGAAAATAAAATGAGGAGGTTCTTGGTCCTGAAGTACCATATTTAAGTACAATAGGGGCACTATTGTATCTTGCTAGCCATACAAGACCAGACATATCATTTGCAGTAAATTTGTTGGCAAGATTTAGCTCATGCCCTACTCGTAGACACTGGAATGGGATTAAACATATACTTTGTTACCTTTAAGGTATAAAAGATATGGGCTTATTCTTTTCTAACCCATCCAAGGAAGATTTGATTGGTTTTGCAGATGCAAGATACATGTCTCATCCCCACAATGCTAGATCGCAAACATGATATGTTTTCACATATGGTGGTACCGCTATTTCTTGGCGTTCTATGAAGCAAACCATTGCAGCCACTTCATCAAATCACACGGAGATTTTGGCTATCCATGAAGCTAGTCGTGAGTGTGTATGGTTACGATCTGTTATTCAACATATACGAGAAGATTGTGGTATATCTTCAGGGAAAGAAGCTCCAACAGTGATATACGAAGACAATGCTGCATGTATATCACAATTCAAAGACGGATACATATAAGGAGACAGAACAAAGCACATTCTACCAAAATTCTTCTTCACCCATGATCTGCAGAAGAATGGCGATGTTCGTTTCCTACAAGTTTTTTCAAGTGAAAATGTGGTCGATATGTTCAAAAAGGCGCTTCCAACTACTTTCAAGAAGTTAGTTCATGTTATTGGATTGCGTCGTTTCAAGGATCTCGAGTGATGTCCTTATTAGGGGGAGTAATACGTGTTGCACTCTTTTCCTCAACTATGGGTTTTCCCGCTGGGTTTTCCTAGTAAGGTTTTAATGAGGCAACATCTTAAGCGTATTATAAACCATTTTATCATAATAGACATCCAAGGGGGAGTTTTATAGATAAATATGTATGTGGATGACCATTATGATGTTTATCTTCGAAGAATATTCTCGGGATTTCTAGATCTTTAGATAAGATCAAATCTTTGGTTGTACACCTATATAAGTGGTTCATTACTTATGGAATAAACACACACAAATACTTTCCCCTCACAACATTTAGGATGTTTTAGAAGTTTTATCTTATTTTATTGTAAAATGTTTAGAGATTTTAGATTTACTTTAACTTTATTGAAGAATATTTAACCAATTTAATTTTACAATTTGTTTTATAATTGGTTGATGATTTTAAAATTATATCTTTAAAAATGTATTTTAGAAAAAAAATTCTTAATTTTTTTCACTAAACCTAAAAATCATATATTTTGAAACGTATCGAGTAATGTTTATTAGATCGTTTGATAATAAAAAGGGACTGTAGATCCATTGTTAGATACGCAAGTTATGAATTTCTTTATTTTTGACAATATACAAGTAATTAGTATTTTAATTATGGAGAAATGAATAGAAAAATTTCAATTCATATATATAATGACACACTTATCTCTTCATTAAGAGTATCCACATCATTTTTGTATTTTACGTGTCTTTTATTATCACCGGAACAATCTTAACTCAAATGGAAGAACTAGTTTCTAGAAATGTAATATATATGTAACTTTGAAGGCACAAATAGCATTTTATTATGTTGATGGTTACGTAGGATACATAGAAGACTTTGCTTAAAGGTCTGGATCTTTCGAATTTTCAGGAATTACCGAGTGGAATACAACCTTACAAGAATAATCTAACAAGTACTAATATGAAAATATTAAGTTGGAATTGTCAACGCATGGGAAGGAAATATACTATCATCTTTTTGAGCTAAATTTGGCATAAACATAGACTTTCTTTTCTCTTTGTTCGGAAACAAAACAAAATTATAATTTTGTTCAAGATTTTCAATTTGACTTTGGTTTTCGATACTTGCATACAATGAACCCATGTGGAAGGAGTGGAGGTCTTGAGCTTTTTTATGATTCAGAAGCTACGGTTAACATCATATATTCGAGCAATATGATTATTGATATTGAAACAACACATAAGGGCAAAACAATATTTATTTCCTTTTTGTTTGGTGATCCGGTGCAGCAATCAAGAGATCAAGTGTGGGAACGACTTACTTGTATTTGGGATTAATAAGATAGAACCTTGGTTTATTATTGGAGATCTAAATGAAATTAGGGTTAACCAAGAGAAACAAGGAGGCATTTTAAGAAATACGTTGATTTTTGTACAATTCAATAATATGATTGAACATTAAGGCTTGCTAGAATTTCCAAGCTTGGAAAATACTTTGTCATGGAGTTGCAGAAGAGGTGAACAAACAGTTCGATGCAGATTAGATCGCGCCTTAGGAAACGAGGAATGATATTGGCTTTTCCCATCCTCCTATGTGGAATACTTAGGTATGGTGGGATCAGATCATAGACCAATTGTTGCAATTTTGGATGAAAATAAAATAATGGTTAAACGTCAGTTTCGGTTTGATAAAAGATGGATTGGAGAGTAAAGACTAATGGAAAAAAAATGCAGAGGGCTGGTGTAGGAGAAACTCGAGAAATGGATCAGGGATTGTGGATAAAATTCAGAATTGTCGACATGATATCTTAGTGTGGAGGAAAAATAATCTTCCACATGAGAAGGAAAAGATAAATAATCTTCAGAAGGCTTTTAAGGAAACACAAAATTATGATTCGAAAACCTAAGAGGAGGTGCTAGAGGTAACTCGAAAACTTAAGGAGACTTATAAGGATGAATAACTTTTTTGGGAACAAAAAGTAGAACTACATGGCATGTGCAAGGAGATCGAAACATAAAATTTTGATCATGTTTTGACTAAACAGAGAAGGATCCATAATAAAATTGTTGGTTTGTATAATAAAGAGGGCAATTGGGTTACTTCGGAATTGGTGGTGGAAGGGGTGGCAGTTAACTATTTTGAAAATTTATTTAATACAACTTCACCTGCTGATTTTGAAAATTACTTATGAGAGGTTCCAGAGATGATTATTGTAGAGCAGAATATAGCATTATGTGCATTGGCATCTGAAGAGGAAGTGAGATCGGCTGTATTTATGATGCATCCAAAAAAATCTCCAGGTCCGGATGGAATGACAGCCCTTTTTTCCAATAATCATGGTCGATTATTAAGAAATATATTACGACTATGGCAAAAGATTTTCTTAGGACAGGCTCTTTTGATGAGAGGCTGAATATAACCAATATTTGCCTCATATCAAAAATTCCGAGACCGAGTCGTATGACAAAGATACGACCAATTAGTCTATGCAACGTGCGATATAAAATTATACCAAATGTTTTATGTTAACGGCTGAAAAAACGTTTGCCTCATTTGATTTCAGAAACTCAATCAACCTTTGTTTCTGGGAGATTGATTTCAGATAATATCCTTATAGCTCAGGAAATGTTTCATGGGCTTCAAACGAATAACTCATGTAGAGAGAAATTCGTAGTCATTAAAACAGATATGAGTAAGGTTTACGATCGAGTTGAATGGCAATTCATACAAGCGATGCTATAAAAAATGGGATTTTCGGATACATGAGTATCACGAATAATGGCTTGTATTTCATCGGTCCAGTATAAAATATTAAAAAATTGGAAACCTAAAGGACATATTGTGACACAAAATGGACTACATCAGGGAGATCCTTTATCACCATATTTATTTATACTATGTACGGAGGCACTTACTGCAAATATCCGGAAAAAAAAAAAGAGAACGAAAAACAACTAACAAGACTAAAACTTTCCCGTGCAAGTCCACCAATTTCACAATATGAGAAGGTATCTGGACAACAAATTAATTTCTTGAAGTCTTCTTTGCAATTTGGACATAAAGTGCCAGAGGATGTACGATTAGAAGTTCAACAAGTATTAGGAATTACCACTATAGGTGGAATTGAAAATTATTTGGGAATTCCGGAGAGTCTTGGTGGGTCGAGTGTACAAATATTTGGATTCCTTAATGAAAGGATAAATAATAAGGTCAACAATTGGACAGTGAGATTTATAAAAAAAAGGTGGAAAAGAAGTACTAATTAAATCCGTCGCATCAGCTATGCCAACTCATGTCATGTCATGCTTTAGACTGCCAAAAACGGTCACCAAAAAAACTTACGGGTGTAACATCACATTTCTGGTGGAGTAGCAGTGGAAATAATAAAGGGATGCACTGGTATTCATGGGACAAAATGTGTAATGGGACAGAGAAGGGGGCACTTGGATTTAGAGACCTTCAAAATTTTAACACGGTTCTGTTAGAAAAACAACTATGGAGATTACTAGATAAACCGGAATCTTTATTCGCAAAGGTTTTCAAAGGAAGATATTATAGGAAATCTGACCCTCTGGATCCGATAAAACCATACTCTTTTTTTTTATGCATGGAGAAGTATTACACTTGCTAGATCTCTGATTAAGAAATGGATAATCAAAAGAGTGGGAACATGTTCAAACATTTCAGTCTGAAATGATCCCTCGATCTCCGCTCCTCGCATGAGGTCAGCAATCCCAAAACTACATCGACAATTTCTGAATCATTTACTTAAGGTGGATAATTTAATTAACACAGTATATATCTCCTGGAATATTGATTTAATCAAAGCTTATATGCACCCAGAAGATGTAGAGATTATTCCGAGCATGGCAATAAGTCGCCAACCCAAACCGGATTCATTCGGGTGGCATTTTACAGACCACAGACGATATACAGTTAAATCAGGATACGGTCTGGAAAAGCAGTACAAAGATTCGGGACTGCAAGAAGTTACTTTTAGAGCGGATACAAAGCTCCTTCTGGCCTTCTCATGGAAACTACATTGTTCCCAAAGTTGAAACACTTTGTTTGGCAGGTTATTTCAGGCATCATACCGGTTACAAAGAACCTTAGGGCTCGTGGCATCAAATGTGATACTCAGTGTCCAAATTGTGGAGCCGAGGAAGAATCAGTAAATCATGTGATATTTGAGTGTCCAATAGCACACCAAGCATGGGCTCTTTCAAAGATTCCATCCCACCCAAGGATTTTCCGGAATCCTTCAGTCTTTACTAATATGGACTATTTATTCTGGAGGCTTCCAAAAGAAACGGATTTAAGTTATTTTTCTTGGATAATATGATATATTTTGAAAAATAGAAATGATAAGTTTTTAACAACAAAACAAAAAATCCCCCATAAATTCTTCGGCTTGGGGGAGCTTGAAGGGTCCTTGTGGGCTGAGGCGCAATTTAAGGATTCTTCGACTAAGAGAGAATATTTCACACCCCATGGGAGTCAAGACTTTAGTAATTTAACTGATGTTATGTGGATGGATCCTGGAAAGAAAATGCAACCTATAAAGGACAAGAATGGTTTTGCAGGAAAGAGGGAGGAACCGAAACTATGATGTGTGCCATGAATATCCGTAGGAGTCTATCACTTTTACAGGCAAAATGTGAAGCACTGATCTGGGTGATGAAGTGCATGAAGAACCTTCATATTTCAGAAGTGGTGTTTGCAACAAATTGTTCTCAATTGGTGAAGATGGTGTCTACACGATAGAATGGCCAGCTTACACTACACACATGGAAGAATTTTTGCGATGTAAGATATTCTTTCACACATTTGCTATCCGACATATCCCAAGGGTAACAAAGACAATGGAAGATAAGTTAGCAACGGTGCTAGGAGTCTACCTTCTGCTATGGTTTATGTCGATTCAGTTCCACCGTGCTTGCTAGCTGGATTAGATTCTTCGTAGTCTATATTGGTCTTTTGTTGAAAAAAAATGATGTGTACAAAAATTATTTGAATTTAATCTATTACATATTTCATTTACGGCCTTTTTAATATTCCAAACTCCAATTCCAAAGAATATATACTCTAAAAGTCATAGTACTTCATGTTCCTCCTCATTCATTGAACATAACATAGCATGAATGATAGAAAAATGCACTAAAAGATGAACATACCATCGTTAATAAAAATGTATTCTACCCACAAATTTGTCTTCAATTCCAATTAACTCTTTCGGTATTTCTTTTTCATACATTCACTTTCTCATCTGAATCTGAAAGCCAAACATTTTATGTACTTCAACAACCTGATATAAATATAACACCATAGTCGACCAAACCATCCCCACAATCCACCGCAAACACACACATATCCGACACAGGTGAACAAGTAAAGTATACTAGGGCGCTTGAGAGAACCATTTCGAAGGAACTCGGCAAAATGACCCGTTAACTTCGGGAGAAGGGGTGAGGCTTTCATTTGTAGCATCAATCAAGTCATTTTATGAAGGGAAATCTCAGCAAATTTTCCCTTCTCTATTTCCATCTACCATCATGGTTGAACTTGCTTTCGTCACCATCGCCGTCTACGCTCCATAAGTCACCTTTGATAACCTCCATCACAGACGCTCTCCCCAAATGGTTGTTCGGAGACTCATCTGCTTTTGTGATGTAAGGAACATCAAGAAATCTAGACTCACATGAATCGTCTTGCTTCTTCTCTATGAAAAAGTTAAACTTTTCGAACAAAAAATTATGTTATTAAATCGCTTATAATATCTACCCACTAATATTTCATCCTATTTTTCTTGACAAAAATATTTGGTGCACGGTTTCATCCAATCCGCTACAGCCAACAACTATCGACTTCTCTTAGAGGAAGGACATAAAAGTAATCATCTTTCATGCTATTTCACACCCGCAAACAAAACAAAGTTAAAACAATAATTTGATAGGAGAAAGCGAATTCTCAATTTTAACTTTCTTGATGGCATGAAATTATATGGACAAGGGAAAACATAGCAAAATAACAAGGAAACATGGCAAAAGGACAGTGAGTCAATGACACACTAACAACTTCGGAAACGTAACTGTCCTTAGCATTGTGGTGAATATCAATGAAAATCCACTAAGCTTTAAAGAAGAAGAAGTTTCAACAAATCGCAATCGTGTTCGTGAGTAGTTGCGCTCAACACACAAACCGTCTCCATTTTTTATTTTTTAAGAAAATTTCATCTTCCCTATTATTTGGAATATTTCAATGTTTTAATCACCTAGCTTTCGTCAACAATAGTGAGTTTATAAGTGAACCACAATTACTATTTTATTCACTACAGGAATAAAGACTGATATTTAAATGCAAGAGTGCATGTCATTTCACATTTTTCAAATCCTTATAAAGACCCTATGCAAGAACCCAAATTACAGTGGTTATGAAGCCAATTGCCATGAGGACATCAATTAAAGGAACAAAAAAATCTGCATGTCGAAGAAATTTTAATTTTTTTTCATTTTTCTAGTTCTACATTTATAAACATGAATGGAAACAAAATGCAGTCTTATCTACATATCTTTTCCTCCTACTTTTCTTTTGCATTTGTAATGTTATTGTTCATAGCCCAGACTGCTAGAGAAAAGACAGATAAAAATATGGTTAGAATTGATAAAAGAAAATACTAAGAGATAATACTGTTTGGTTGAAAATTAAGATTAAGAGCTAAACAATGTTTTTGACTTGATAAGTATTAAATCGTAATATTATTTTTATAAAAAGCATAATAACACTACAATGTTTTATTTTATTATTTGGTTTGAAAATTAGAAATAAAGAGATCAAAATTGATATTCATGTATCAATCAGGTTGGCTATATATCACCATGTTGTTTTCTTGCAAATGTCCTCCTTACGAAGGGTTTATCTAATTGGTGTCCTTCCTTTTCAAATGTGATTCTGTTTCGGCTCGTTTTCTTTGCTTATAAAACTACTCCTGATTATTTAGGTGTTAGTTCTATGATCGGTGTGGGAAAATCTAAAATCAACGCGAATAGAATGAGGAACACAATAGATCATATAAAAACTTTATAGAGAGAATATGGAGACGAATTAATAGAGAGAGAAACATAATTTCTTTAATTTTGATAATTATGGATACAAAAGATTATAATAATGTTTAACTTTTTAGTGAAGTCAAACAAACTTGACTTACTAAGAAGTTAGAATAAACAATAAATTTCAATTTACTGTTCATCCAAGTTTACTGTACACCCGAGTTACTGTTCATTTTTACACTCCCCCTCAAGCTTGACCATATGGACTCAAAGATCAAGCTTGGAACCATGAAAATCTACCTCATTAAAAACTTGAGTGTGAAAAAACACATGGTACAAAACCACACTTAGGAAAAAAAAAATATAAACTCGTGGCTTAAAGGCTTGAGACTGAGATAAGTCTATGAGTTCAAGCTTCGAGTGAATAAACTCCCAAACTTTGGTGTTGGCTTCTTTGGTAAAGATGTCAGCTAGTTGATTCGAGCTCCTTTTGTAGCATGGTAGAATCACTCCTTTTGTAGCATGGTAGAATCACTCCTACCATTTGCCTCATTTTATGATAGTCCACTTTGATGTGCTTGGTAATCTCATGAAACACTGAGTTAGATGCAATATGAATGGCCGCTTGATTATCGCACCCAAGTTCTTGAGAAGAGATTTGAGACAAATAAGCTCATTGGTGAGCTTTCTCATGGATATTTATTCCGCTTCTGCGCTTGAATAAGAGACCACCTTCTTCTTCTTACCCTTCCAAGTGACTAGATTACCCACAATAAATGTGCAATAGTCTGTTGTAGACTTCATGTCCATTCTGTTACCAGTCCAATCAGCATCACAATAGCCAACAAATTCTGAACTCTCGTTGCATCCCATCATCCCATCCAAATGTCTTGACACGGAGTTCCTTTAAGGTACTTGAGTATTCTGTCCACCATGTTTTAGTGGTGCATCTTGGGAGCTTGCATATGCTGGCTCACTTAGTTCACAGTAAAAAAAAAATATTAGGCCGAGTAATAGTTTAGTAGGTCAGTTTACCAACCATCCTTCAGTATTGCTTGATATCCTCAAATGACATATCTTTGATCTCTCCCTCTATATGACTTTGTAGAATTCTTCAAGGAGTGTCTTTGCTGGTTTTGCTCCAAGATTTTCTACTTCAGTCATAAATCAAGTGTGTTTTTTTTGAGATAAGAAGAGTCCCTATTTAGAGCGAAAAACTTCTATCCCTAAGAAGTTTTAGTTTACCAATATCTTTTACATCAAAAACATATTTAAGAAATGCTTTAGTGGCTTGAATACCAACCTTGTCATTCCCTGATATGATGATATCATCAACATACACTAGAATAACCACTATACCTTCTTGGCTTTGTAGAGAGAAGAGAGTGTGGTCAGCCTCGGACCCCTTGAACCTTCTATCTTTGAGAGTTGTGCTCAGATTGTGATACCAAGCTCCAGGAGATTGTTTCAACCCATAAATAGCTTTTCTAAGTCTAAGAACATTTCCTGGTGCGACCATATCCTCAAGACCATGTGGGGGGAGTCATGTACACTTCATTTTCTGGTTCACCTTGTAAAAATGAATTTTTGACGTCCATCTTCCAAAGATCCCACTAAAATTTAGTAGCTAATAAAAGAATAACCCTTATCGTGTGAAGCTTGGAAAAAGGTGCAAATGTATCCATGTATTCTTCTACATATGTTTGAGTGAAACCTCTTGCTACCAGTCTTGTCTTATGTCACTTTATCTCCCCATTGCTTTCTTACGTAATGGTCATCACCAATTTTGAGCTCACAGCTTTCTTTCCTTTAGGAAGGTGTGCCTCATAATAAGTCTCGTTGCGATCCATGGCTTCCATTACTTCACTTACAGAATCTCTCCATACTTTGTGCTCCATGGCCTCCTCATAGGTCTTTGGTATATTTTCCTGGTCCAATTTTCCAATAAAAGCTTGATGTTCATTAGGAAAATGAGCATGAGAGAAAACCGCTTGTATAGGATAATAGGCTACTGTTTGTTGTTGTAGTAGTCTCTTTTGTCCACCCATTTAGATGACTTCTTAACCCTTGTGCTTTTATCTTAGGTTGCACCTCTTCAAGCTATTTTTCTTCCTCTTGATCATTCTCAATATCCATTAAACATAGCTTTGACACTCTTTGCCTCAACCTTGTTTCTTTGTTCTCTTGGGATCAAAACAAAACATACACAACCAAACACACATAAGTGAGTAATAGATAGGTTAAATTTTTTTTCAATAACTCAAATGGAGAGACATCATTGAGAATTTTGGTTGGAATTCGGTTGATCAAGTAACACGCGGACACCAAAACATCTCCCCAAAACCTCTTTGGAAGATTTATGTGAAACATCATTGATATAGCCACCTTCTTCAAATGTTTTTTCTTTCTTTCAGTTATTCCATTTTGTTGTGGTGTGTATGGACAAATTGTTTGATGTATGATCCCATACTTGGCTAAATGGTTTTTGAATGTGTGACCAGTGTACTCTCCTTCATTATCTGATCTAATAATTTTGATTTTGCACTGAAATGGTTAGTAACGCTTTGGAAGTTAGTGAATGATTCAAGCACCCTAACTTTAGAAGGAAGCAGAGTTAGCCAAGTATACTTCAATTTTTCATCAATGAATGTGAAAACATACTTATGATTTTCTATAGATGCACATGGTGAAGATCAAACATCATAATGAACTAAATCAAAACACATCTCATATATAGTTAAAGACTTGGGAAACACCGATTTACAATGTTTGTCAAGTATAGAAGCTTCATATTCATCATTTTTTAAAAGAAATACTAGGCAATATCAATCGCAAAGCACAAAAATGAGGGTGCCCTAATCTATCATGCCAAATCGCATTATTATCCATTGCAAAAACATAACTAGGGAACAAGAAAGATAAGAGGTTGGCTTGATAGCATTGAGCATATACAAGATATCCTTAGATACTCATTTTCTAAGCAACCTGCTGGTCTTAATATCCTGAAAATGCACATCATTAGGACTAAAAATAACCTTGCAATTTAGATCAGTGGTTGCCTTTTTCACAGATAATAAGTTTGATGTGAAGCTAGGCATATAAAATGCTTTAGATTCTTTATCGAACAACATAAAATCGCCTACATATTTTATTGGTATTCTATCTCCATTTGCCATCACTACATTCCCTAAAGCCGATTTTACATTGCTGATCATATTTGAGTCACTAATCACATGATAAGATGCTCCTGAATCTACAATAAATGGCTTAAAGATGTTTGATGCATTAAACGAATTACCAAATACTTTACCAACATTTTCCTTGATGGATTTAATAAGAGCATCAAGGTCAAACCTCATCACCATCTCATCTTGAGTAGTTACCAATAAAGCATGAGTGAAAACCAATGACTTCCCTTCTCCCTCATTGAATCGTATAGAAGAACTGGCTGCTTCATTGGAGAGATTAGCTTTTGATTCTTTGAACTTGGTTGGTTTGAGATGAGAATAGAGAATCCACCACCTATCTTTGGTATGACCCTTCTTCTTATAGTGATCACACACCCACACATTCCTATCTTCGTGCTTGAATGCTCTTTTATTGGTAGTTACAATATCTCCCTTTCCACCAAAGAGTCCAAGTGATTTTTTCTCTTTTTTGGATTTGGGCACACACTTATTTAAGAGTTGGGAGCTTTTTTGACCTCCAGATTTGCTTGATCAAATCATTGTAAGTAGGATTGGGAATCATCAGTAAGCCAAAGACCTTGTCTTGTTCACGCCTCTCATTAACGAGGGTCGGATCAACCAAGCTTCGCCTTAACATCTCAAGCTCAGCTCCTAAGGATCTAAACTTTCCAAAGTGTTAGGTGAAATCCATGTCTTCTTGGCTTAGATCATTGATGGCTTTCTTGAATTCAAAGATCTGATTCAAGTTGGAGGTATTCCTATAAATATTTTAAAGGGTTTCCCAAAGCGTCTTGGCGTTTCACAATATGAGTAATTAAGCCTCCAAGATTGATTTTTATAGGGAGTTTTGAATGATAGACAACACTTGCTGGTCCTCTTGAAACCACTTGCCTTCATCTACAAGGATAATCTCCTTGCCATCTTGTTGGATCGTTTTCTTTGGAGCTTCATCTTCAGTTACATGACTCTATAAACCACGACCACCCAAAGATGTCTTGATGTAGACTACAACAAGTAGTTTATCCCTTTAAGGTTGATTGGAACGACCACTTGCCTTGAGTTTTCCATGGTCAGATCTAGAAAAATAGAAAATAGAATATATTGGATGCAGAAGGGAAAAAAAAGAAAATAGGAGTTTATTGCTCTAATACCATGAAAAATCTGAGATTAAATTGAATAGAATGAAGAACACAAGAAACAAATATGAAAAGAGTGTAGAGAGAATGTGGATAAGGGAGAATCGACAAAGAAACTTCCTTATTTTTGATAATTATGAATACAAGAAATTATAAGAAAATCTTATTTTTTAGAGAAACAAAACAAATTTAGTTTACAAAAGAAAGTATAATAAATTTCAATTTCAATTTACTGACTAAGTCCAGAGTTATTGTTCACTTTTACACGATTGTGTGTATTAGGTTGCCACTGTTGGGTTGTGATCTCTTGGGAAATATCTATGTTCCACAGGCTTAAGTGCTCGAGTCTGGATTATCATAAAATTGTGTGATGTAATCTAATCCCACTGTGTGAAACAAAAAAATGCCAGATTTCATCTTTAAAATTCATTTACAACCAATCACTTTTTATATATCAGGTCTTTTTCTAAGTCATGTGTGATTCTTTAAAATATTGTATGGTTAGGAATGTAATAAGAAACTCTCTAAGGGATTGACGTGCACAGCAATTGGTTTTCTCATGTCGGTTGTGTAAGCTCAAGAATTTGGAGTTTGATAGGTTGCTATAGTGGTGGAGTTTTGGTTCGTATATGTGTGTTACACATGAAAAATGATGTGTGACACACGCTTTGGATAACAAAAGGAAACATCAAGATATGATGATGTGGAATATTTTCATATGTTTGGTTGACGAAATATGTTTAAATAAACATTATTAGATCACAAATTAGAAGATTTTGTGATGCTAAAATATATAAAATAATATGTTAGATAATAGGAAAATATTATTTGATATATAACTTGGATTTTCCTAGAATTAGGTTAGAACTTTCGACATGATAATTCTCATAGAAACACAAAGGGGATTTTAGGGTTTCAGCAAGTGAGTGATTTGTAGAGGTAATCAATAGGGGTTGGTTCACGCAAGTTGGGTATATTATAAATTGATCCGTGTCGAGTCGTGTAGTTCGAATCAAGCGAGTCTGTAAGAAATTGTGTAAAGGATTTCTAATAAAAGAGATATGTGTTCATTGAATTACTTTGTGCCTTGTGTTTTCGCTGAATCTCAATTCTACAATTGGTATCAGAGCGGGACATCTAAACGAAGGATTCTTCGATCCAAGGTGAGATCCTGAGAAGAGAATATGGTGATTTGGCACATAATATGCTGCTTCTTAATGATGTGAATTATGGGTATTGAAAAGTGAGAATGAGAATAAACTTACGTGGAACTGATGAAGATATCTGGACAGTTTTTCAAACTTGATGGGAAGAACCATATGTGATGCTAGAAGATGGTTTGAAGACACCTAAACCAAAGACAAAGTGGACTTCAACAGAGAAAAAGCTTTTAAATTTTAATGCTAAAGCATTGTATAGAATCTTTAGTTCTGTAGATGGTAAGCAATTTGAGCTAATATAAGGATGTGAATCAGCTAAAGAGGCTTGAGATTAAACTTGCTAGGAATGCCTTTGAGGTACTACGAATGTTAGGAGGATAGGATTAAACTTGCTTGCATCACAGTTTGAAAACATAAGGATGACTGATGATGAGAAGATAGGAGACTTCAGTGCCAAGCTCAGTTTCATAGCCAATGAAGGAAAAATTTTAGGTAAAAAATATGAAGATGAAAAATTAGTGAAGAAACTTTTGCGATGTTTACCTACTAAGCTTGCAGCACATAAATCCGTGATAAATTTGACGATGAACACTGATGAACTGAAGTTTACTGAGGCAGTGAGGGTTTTAAATGCTGAGGAGATGGAATTAGAATCTAAGTTGTCAAACCCTATTCAAAACTCAAGAGTTACAGTTGAAGAAGACATCCAAAGAGCTCCAAAACTTGAACAATTTATTCACCTAATGATTCAGAAACTTGAAGAAACCATGAATCTTTTGTATAAGATGTTCAGCGACACACTACCTAGAGAAGAAAAAAGACATAAAAGGAATGAAGTGGCGTGTTTTAATTTTCATGGTACTAGACATGTCAAAACAGTGTGTCCATCATTCAAGAGAAAAGAAATCAAGTGTAATGGATGTAATGGTTATGGGCACATAAAGTCAGATTGTGTGAAGACAAAGAAGGTGAAGATGAAGAGAAGTTACAATGATAAAAAGTCATAAAGAAAAGAAAATGCTCTCAATTTCGTGGCTCTTCATGGAGTTGTAGAACCTAAAAAACATCACTAAAGGTGAATTTCGTACGTCGTGTGTGTCACACACTAATTATGATGCGTTACACAGTGATACAGAAAGTGATTTAAATGCAGATCTTTTTGCTGAGTATCAGATTCTATTTGGTCTATTTGCTAAACTCAGTGAAGAATATATGTAGTTATCAAAAGAAGAGAAGGAGTATGATCTACATAGTCTACATAAGAAAATCTCTGAGCAGGCCTACAATCTAAAGAGTATGGAGACTAAATATGATTAGACGAAATATCTATTGAATGAGGAACTCGATAAAAGTTAGCTGCTACAAAAAGAAGTCAGTGAAAACTAAAAGAAGTTAAGGATGTTGAATAGAGGGTCTGAAACTTCAGATCAGTTATTATCAATTGGACAACCTCCAATGTTGAACTAGGGTTTAGGATACAAGGGCGCTGCTCCAAAAGGTTATGCTAGTCCAAGTGATGTTATCAAGTTTGTTAAAGGTACTACACCTCACATTGAAAATAGCTCAAAAGTTGATAAAAGACATACGTTTGCAACTTTGAAAGAGGAAATTAAAGCTTTGAAAAAACTACATCCTCCAAAGCCTGCAATAACTAGGAGGAATTCTTGTTTATTTTGTGGGAATCATGGTCGTAAGGTTGCTTTCCATTATTCTCGGAGAAACAAGAATGAAAGAGCTTGTAAGATGAACCTTTGTTATGTTGAACCCAGAAGGTATGGACATGGATGGATAGCTAAGAAGGATTTGTATCCTAACTTTACAAAAGGTGTGTCATACAAGCATACCAATGTGTCATACACTCAGATGGAAAATCAATATGCTGAATTGAAGAATTAGTTTGATGGGCTTTTACTAGAAGGCATTGAGAGTTTTGATATTCCAACAAGTATCATGAAAGTTTTTCACAGAGTTTTTCACTCAAGCAGGGGGGGGATGATACTTGATTCAGGGGGAATTCAAGATAAATATTTTAAAAAAGTGCATGATGCATATTGTTCTTAGAGGTTAGTGAGATTGAATTGTAAAAATCAGTGAAAAAAAGGAAAAATGTAAGCTCAAGAATTTGGAGTTTGATAGGTTGCTGCAGTGGTGGAATTTTGGTTCGTGTATGTGTGTTAGACATAGAGAATGATGTGTGATACACGCTTCAGAGAAAAATGAAACGTCAAGACGTGATGATGTGGAATATTTTCATATGTTTGGCTGATGAAATATGCTTTAAATAAGCATTACTAGATCACAAATTAGAAGATTTGGTGATGCTAAAATATAGAAAACAATATATTAAATAATAGGAAAAAAATATTTGATATATAACTCGGATTTTTCTAGAATTAGGTCAGTAATTTCGAACATGATAATTCTCATAGAAATACAAAGGGGTTTTGGAGTTTCAGAGATTGGGTGATTTGTAGACATGATCAACAGGGGTTGGTTCACGCAAGTTGGGTATATTAGAAATCGATCAGTGGTGTCGAGTCATGTAATTCAGATTAAGTCGGTCTGTAAGAGATTGTGTAAAGAATTTCTAATAAAAGAAATACATGTTCTTGGAATTACTTTGTACCTTGTGTTTTCACTGAATCTGGATTCTAAGTTTACTTTGTGTTTTCACTGAATCTGGATTTTAAGTTTCACTCAACTGTGGTGATGACTCGGTGAAAGAAAAGTTTGTTTCCATTCCGGCAGCGGTGATGGTGTAGTATCCGGTGGGCAAGGAAGTGCTGGCTTTGGGGTCTCCTTTATTGCCGCATCTGGAGCTGTCATAGTCATTCTGCTATGCGCAGATCTCGAGACGACATCCGCTATGCGTGTGAGATTTGCCTTTCTCTAGTATGTACGGTGGAGTCGTCGTGAGTATAGAGTAACCCATATTTAAATCCAACTTGGACCCGTGTGACGATGGCAATAGGGATGCCTCATCTATGGAAGAAGGTTTAGAAGAAGTCGTAACCAAGTAGAGAAGAAGTTAGCACAAGATAGCGTGGACAAAGAGTAAAAAGCAAATGTAAAGAAACATTCAAAATAAAAAAGATCATAAGTCAAATTGTATATAAAATATTGTCTCCGATCAATTCGACTCGGATACTTTATATACATAACAATCTTAGTTTCTGGTTTTCTATAAAATAATGCACACTCAAACCCCATCTTCCAACACCACCCCCTTCCGCTGCAGTAAACAAAACCAATTGTTTGTTTTTATAATGTTGTCTTAGAGTGCCATCTCAGCCTGTAGTTCAGCGAGTTCATCTTCATGAGAGGTCTGATTCTTCTGAGGTAGAGGACGAGCTGGTTGCTTTCCTTCAAGAACAGGTCTTGCTGGCTGAAGAAGTTGATCCTCTAGCTCTAAGCCTTCGAGTTCTTCAAGTTCTGCTTCCAGTTCATCCTGCAATTTTAGCAATCAAAAGACAGTGTTGAGAAAAGCTGAAAGAGATTGTTTGTGGGAATAAAAGGGGAAAGTTTACCTCATCGAAATCAGCAGCAGAGCCAAATGGAGCGGACAAGGCGTCCTGGATCTGTTTCATGTTATCGGTTTGCTCATTGATCTCATCCATTGTCTTGTCAACATCGTCAATGTTACTGCCAAAACACACATCGCACACTTAGTTGGCTGCTTAAATAAAAAAAAGGTATATATAAAACAAGTACGTTGCTTTCTGCATAGCTTTCATAGCAGCAGCACCAGTCCTCAAAGCATCTACAGTCTCTGTTGTTGCTTTGGCACCTTCTAACATAATCATCTGTAGTTTACAACAAGAGGGAGACATTAAGTCATCATCGGTTAACGAAGTAGCAAAGTTTCACCAAAAGAAAAGAAAAAGGGGTTACTTGATCATGAATACGGAGCTGGAAGTTGCCAAGCTGTTCAACTTGTTGCTCATATAACCTCTTTCTTTTCAAACATTGTATAGCCGCTGCACCATAATAAGAGAATTACTTGTTGTATCCTCTACTAAACAAAAGAGAATGTAACAAGAAGGAATCAAGACTGTTACCGCGTTTGTTCTTGACTTTGGAGAACTCCTTGGCTCTCTCAACCTCTCCAGCAGCTTTCTTGAGAAGAACAGATTCCTTCTTCTCCAACATCTCAAGAGTCTGAGGAATCAAACAAATGAAATATTTAAACCAAAAAGATAAGTAGTGAATCGTTTCGCTAACGCTATGATCTGACAACAATCTAGTCAATTCACAACCAAATAAAGATGAAAACAGAGGAATGAGTGGTACCTCATTAAGCTTGCCTAATGTGTGGAGAGTATTGGTCTCCTCCTTGGGTTTCCCGAATAGCCGTGTAAACATTGTTGATAACTCGTGAAACTTAAACCCCAAACATGAATCGAGCTTAGGGTTCCATTCACAAATATAATTTTCGAATCAGATTATATGTCTAGAAGGGTATTATCAACTCATAGATACGAACCTGGGAGATTTGATGGCAAGGTAGGTTGCTTGCTTGAGAGATTATATCGAGCGATGATTATCAACAGAAGAAGAAGAAACGGCGTTGAAGTTTCTTCCCCTTTTTTATAATGATGATCTCCTGTATATACTTTGTAAAAGTATATATAATGATTGAATGATATTTTTCTCTTTTGATATCTTCTCCTTCTACCCCTTTTATTTTAATCTATTCTCCCCTATTTCTTTCAAATTATACTTTTCAACGAAATTATTTGTTATTTTGACCCAAAAAAAACGAATGTATTTGTTATCAAAATCGCTTTTAAAATATTTTTTCCTTTGTTTCTTTTAAAATTTGATAATTACAACTTTTTGTTGTTTCTTAACGACTTGAAAAACATTTTTTTTGTTTTACTGTGTAGTTTTTCCTAAATTATATATGTACTAAGAGTGTGTCCGTTATGCCTAGAATTTTGTCATGATATATTGTTATAATATAATATATAATTAAGAATAATACTACTTATGTTTTATATTAAGTGTCATTTTAATTTTTTACACACGGATTAATAAAACAATTAATTTTATATATTTTCTATATAAAAATACAATTACATATTCACCTAACCAGCTTTGAACTAATAGAAAAATAAATTACAATAAAAAGTTAATAAGTTTTGCATCGAAAGTCGAAAACGACACTTATTTTGTAAGACAAAAAAAATTCTACAACGATATTTAATATGAAACGGAGGAAGTATAACACATTTACTTTATTAATTTAGAGTATTACTTTCTATCTAAAGAAATACTCTAAGATAATTTTGAAAATAATTGTCACAAAAATAATTTCCAGGGAGAAAAATAACTACAATAGACATCATTAAACGGTGTAAATATGCACTTATATCTCTTGTATTAAATAATTTAAACTTAGAGTTTAGAGTTATATGGGATGATTTTTTGGAGGTGAGATAAAACTTTAAAAAATAAATATAAATATAAAAAATTTAAAATAGAAAATATCATTTCAGTCATTTTTAGAACTATTTTCCTAACAAAAACATTAAAATAGAAAATATCATTTCAGTCATTTTAAAAGTGTTTTCATTTAAATAAATAAATAAATAAACTATTATATTCACTGTTAACAAGTGTTAAAATTCATAAATTATGCAATATTTTTATATATTTAGCATACATTAAAATTTTATATCTATAAATATATATTATCTTTTTTTAATTTGAAACTCACATCAATATATTACCTAAATTGATTATATACAAAATATAATAGTCTATAGAATTTTTTTGTTTATATGTTATTTACAAATTATGTTATCATAAAATCTTAAAATTTAATAATTTAAAATATATTAATGACGAATTTATTTTAAATATTTAATGTTTTAATTATAACCAAATATCTGAAAAATAGAAAATATGTTACTGAAAATTTCAAATATTTATTAAAATTCTGAATAATTTAGTAACAAAAAAATCAAAGTATTATAATCTTCCTAACTCAAAAATAATTGTATATTATTCAAAATTTCTTTTAACCAATTGTACAATTTTGAAAATAAATAGTCTAAGCTCAAAATGATAATTTTCCAAGTTGTTACGACCTGGATCAACTTTAAACTCAAATTTTGGAAGTTAATCCATGTACCAGAAAGGTAATGGGTCACATCACAACCTGATGGACTTATTGGAGAGCTTATTTTCCTTATTCATGAAGTATTGGACCGAGAGAAAGCTATAGGTCTTGATGAGTCCTTTATAAGGAAAGGAATGACCATGGACTAGCATGGACTACTAGAGGGCAATCTATTTGACCAGGAAATTGGCTGGAAAAACCTAGATGGAATGGAAAACCAAGTATGATCGAGAAATGGACTAGTCAAACCGACATGGACGAGAACTAAGTTGGAAATGGAAGATGAAGAACCAGAGAAGGAAATGGATTATCATGAGAATTTTCATCATCCAAATAAGCTTAAGAAGGTACTTGGTTGGACCAGGAACAAGAAGGTCGAGCCTAAGAAAGATTTGTTCGAAAAAGGTCTTTATGGGCCCAAAAAGTGGAAAGACAAGCCAGCTTAGATTATGACTGGCCCAAGAAGATTAGGCACGTCCAAGATGGTTTATTTTCAGTCTATTTATGATTTTTTTAAGTATAAACCAATTAAGATTAAGTTTGGTTATCTTAAACCAATTAGCAATAGGATTAGGATATGGTTTTGGTTTAGGTTTTTTTTTAGCTTAGGATTTCGTTTTCTTCTTTCTTATTTATGTAACCACGAACCTCCATTTATCATTAACCATTCATTTAATAAAGTTAAGCTTTGGCTCAAAAAATCGTCTCTTAGGAGACTTCTTTAACTTTGTTCACGTTGGTGAACTGTTTTATATCACATTAAGGAAGAGTGCTCTTCTGTGATTCATCCTAGACAACAAGCAGGGTGAACCTGTGTCTCGGGAGCAGAAAAAAATATTTATAACATCTCATAGTTCTAAGGAGAAGACCATCCCCTTCACCTATCATCGATCCACCCCCCACCCCCCTTCAAGTGATCTAGGGAGAGACCAGGGTCGTACTAAGTGGTACCAGAACCACTTAAAGGTTTGAAGATTTTGTTCTTAACCTAAATCACGAGATCTATCAAATATCAAGTAGATCTTCCATGTATTCTTCTGGAATCAAGAGAAAACATGAGAAGAAGCCTGAGAAGAAAGCAACAAGGGAGTTGCTACAGCAATGGAAAGGAAATAAGAAGCAGACTGAGCCGAAGAGGGAGCATGAGCTTGTCCAGGAAGCAAACATGAGGGCACAACATGCTTATTTGCATAGCCAGAAATTCCTAGATGACCTGAGAAGAAACTTGCTTCAAGCTTTCCAAGGTTTGATTATTATCCAACCCACAAAACCAGATCTTGAGAGTTGGAAACCTCCTGATCTAAGGCCACATGAAGAAGCTAAACCACCTGATTTTCAGCCACGACCAAAACAGGCTGAGAAGATGAAACTGTTCCTAGATATGTCATTGAACAAAGTCTTGAAAGGATTGTTTAAACCTCCCAAAGAAGAGTCATCATTTGCAGCCAAAATAGAGCACAAAGAGACTGAACCAGAACCAGCTTTTCCTTTACAAGAAGAACACTTGGGAAAAAGAAGAGAAACAACAAATTTTGGATGATCAGGTGCCTGTGCAAAAGGCTGAAGAAGGATCACTTGGTAGATCAACTGGACCTTTTGAGTTGGTTCTTGCATATTTGGTTGAATAAGGTGATGCTGAAACTGTTTCTTGTGATCAACTAACCAAACCTCTTGTGTGGGTTCATAGAAATATTATGGATCTTCTAAGGTTATTTCAAGGGTCTGCAACATCTTTTTTATGAACCAGGAGGAAGCATGTGTATGCTTAGAAGAAGCAACTACAATCTGGTTCAGAAAGAAACTCCATTCAAGTTTGATTTGGAAAGGGTTCTTGCATCAACATGAAGAAGCAATGGTAGTTTCTGGTGAGTCTAATCTGAAATCACGTTCCAAGAAGTCTAAGATCAAGGTATGTGCTAGGCATCAGTGGAGATAAGCTCAATCAGAAGCAATGAGATCTGAGCTAAACAGGGAGCAAAAAATTCTCACTCTAAGTGGTGTTTGTAATGAGCCAGTGAAGCATCTAGGACGTGTGAAGGCTTTACAAAGATTTTTGTTTGAACCTGGAGGGAGATAGACGTGCACAACAGCTTAAAAAACATCATGTTCAAAAGAGAAATAATGTGCTTGAGATTAGACAGTTCATTCATCCTTGAAGAACGGGATTTGAGGACAAATCCTGTTAAAGGAGAAGGGAAAGGTGTGACCTGGATCAGATTTAAACTCAAGTTTTGGAAGCTAATCCATGTACAAGAAAGTCAATGGGTCACCATCACGACCTGATTGGCTTATTGGCCTTATTAATGAAGTATTGGACTGAGAGAAGGCTATAGGCCTTGATGAGTCCTTTATATGGAAAGGAATGACCATGACTAGCATGGACGGCTAGAGGGTAACCTACTTGACCAGTAAATGGGCTGGAAAAACCTGGATGGAAAGGAAATGGAATGCAAAACCAAGTATGATCGAGAAATGGACTGGTCAAACCGACAATGGGGGAGAAATGAGTTACAAATAGAAGATGAAAACCCAGATCTGGAAATGAATTATCATGAGCATTTTCATCATCCAAGTAAACTTAAGAAGGTACTTGGTTGGACCAGGAACAAGAAGGATGGATCTCAAGAAAGAGTTGTTCGAAAAATGTTTTTATCGGCTAAAAAAGTGGAAAGACAAGCCAACTTGGATTATGATTGGCCGAAGAAGATTAGGCACGTACAAGATAGTTTATTTTCAGTCTATTTATAATTTTATTAAATATAAACCAATTAGGATTAAGTTTGGTTATCTTAAACCAATGAGGAATAGGATTATGATATGATTTTCACTAAACCGACTTGGTTTAGGCTTAGGTTTTTTTTTAGCTTAGGATTTCGTTTTCTTCTTTCTTATTTATGTAACCACGAGCCTCCATGTATCATTTACCATTCATTCAATAAATTTAAGCTTTGGCTCAAGAAAATCGTCTCTTAGGAGACTCTCTATCTTTGTTCACGTTGATGAGCAGTTTTATATCACATTAAGGAAGAGTGCTCTTCTGTGATTCATCCTAGAAACCAAGCAAGGTTAACATGTTTCTTAGGAGAAGCAAAAAATCTTTAGAACATCTCATAGTTCTAATAAGGAGAAGACCATCTCCATCACCTATCATCGATCCACTCCCCTTTCAAATGATTCAGGGAGAAACAGCCATTCCAGAGCCGTACCACAAGTTTTAAAAAAGAAAAAAACATAGATTCCAAAGTGTAATTCTTATGGAACACGATAAATACTATTATAGTTAAAATCAGTAGTAGTATAACTTTTTAAAATTTTAATTTAAATAAAAAGAAATCTGAAAACATAATTCTATAACCATAACATCCAAAAACATATCTTATATAGATAAAATTTACTGAACTAATATCATAGATATCATTATGTATAAAATTTACCAAAATAATAAGGCTAAATTAATTAAAAAGAACAATCTATGTATTTATAAAATCTCTCAATATAGTAAATGATAGTTGCTAAAGTTTATTTCTAAACGCAACATGGAAATATAAATTATCCTAAGAAAATGGTCTTTTATAGTATAACAAAATAACTTTTAAAATATATATTATATGCAAATTGTAAAACAAAATAAAAAAACTATTTTAAAGAAAATTATCTATTTAATTATTTCAGATTATGAATTAATAGTATTGTACTAAAGAATATATCAATATGTAAAAAAATTTAATAACACAATAAAATGAATAATACAAAGCATTATATATTAATAATGTCGAATAAAAAACTAAAGCAATAAGATCATAGAATTACACAATATATAAAACTAAAATGTAAATCATATATTTAATATATTTATGATAAAATAAAAATATAAATTTATAAAACAAAACTATATTCGTATGAACGTGCGGGTCAAACTCTAGTTACAAAATTATGATGAAGATTCATGACTGAGATAGTAAGTTGCACAATGTTATTGTTTCTTACCACTGTCTTCAAACTACATGAACCCTTGTTTAGCGGCCTTTGGTGATTCTATTTTTTAATATTTATCCACTCTGTGGCAAAGAAAGATGAGATTTATTAATAGGAAAAATGTTTAAGGGTTAATTTCGTGTAATTGTCTCACTAATTATTAATTACTTATTAGTTACCATTATAGAAAGTCCAGTGACAATGTCTGAAATGTTACGAAGTGTAGTTCTTTAGATAAAAAAAGGGTAAAAAAGTTTGGAAACAAAGTAATCGGAGGAAAATATTACTTGCAACACAATTCTTTAGAAATAAAAAAGCTCTTTTGGATATCCTAGAGTCGTAAGCCACTACTGTAGTAAAAAAATAGAGAAGATCACACCTATTAGATTACATGTTGTAAAAATAAGGCACTGAGCCACCCAATTTGGTAAATCATAGAAGATGTTTAAACTTTACCTAATATCTAAATGTAATCTCATTAAAACAGTTGTCTCAAAACTCTCATCCTTTTCAATGCTTATATCCTTTGGCCATCAATAATCTGTATCATTTAATTAGACAAATACAATTGACAAAAAGAAAAAAAAATAGACAAATACCATTTTTTACTAATCCTATTTCACTCTAGCTTTATGATTTCTAGTTTAGCAATCTAAAACAGCCGGTTAAACCACCAAATAATACCCACTCATCATGGGCTATCTCAAATTTAGAGTAAAGAAATTATCATGGACTGATGAGGTCATCACTTGAGAATCAAGGTCGATGCCATTCAAGAAGTCAAGTTCTCAGCTTCCTTCAGTATTTGCAACTGCCACCTCTGTTCTCCAACTCCAACCAGGCTGTACATGTAAATGAAGAGTAGCAGATGGAGGGGCTGAGAATTTGAGATGAAGCTTTAAAACCTATTCAGCCACACCTTTAAAGCTATATCACCTGCTGTCATTGCTAATCCTGCACCCATGGAGTCAAATGCAGCGCTACGTCCTATGTAATACACTCTCGGTAATAACCCCTCAGAGAGAGTTGAGTTGTGTCACTTGTCGTCACCTTGTTACATCTTGTTAACTTTTCTGCAAGTAGTTATGTTTCAATGATCAATCTAAAAAGGTTAAAAAGAAAAAAAATCAATAATGTGTTGGAGATAAACCTCAATAGCTTGGAGC
>CAJHQQ010003387.1:0-44892 GCA_905132885.1 Moricandia moricandioides
AAATTAGTTTGGTTCCTAATGCTAGACTCAAAGTCGTTCAATAATGATCCAAATCTTTTTAAGTTGGGCTTTGACTTGGGTTTCATTTAATGCTTGTTGTGGGTTAGACTTTCTCCGCTTGTATTTTACAGCCTTTGTGCTTAATATTTTTTTTTGTCAACGCCTTTGTGCTTAATAACATAAGAAAAAGTTGACAAAAGAAAAAAGAAAAAAGAAAAAAAAAGACTCAAAGTCGTTCGATTTTATTTTAACTTGAGTTTTAATTGGACGGTTCACATATATTAAATAAATTACAAACTATGACATGTCTTTTCTTTAACTTATTAATATGTTTTTTAAAAATTTAATTGAGGTGTCAAAATTTGATTGCAGAGATGACTTCAAATCTGTTTAATACTATTAAAGGATTATTCATCTCCGCCGTATTTAATACACAGCTCTCCGCAAGAAAGCACCTCCTAACGTCTTTCCCCTGTCGCCGGTGTGAGCGAACTACGAGATCCCGAAAGAGCAGATCTTCTTCTGCTGAATCTGCAAAGATGGTGGAGAACGTACTCAAATCTCTCAATGTATTTCAGTTTTCCACTCTCCCAGATCTCACAAGTGAACTCGCTTGCGACGCGATCTAGATTCCTGCATTCCTGAGATCTCGGAATCTGAATTGGTGTCTATTGGTTGTAGTTTTCATGAAATCGAGTATAGTGTGTGGCCGTTTTGGTTCATGAGATCGAGTTTGGATTATTTTCATTGGATTTCGCGGAGATCTGATGTTTTTAGTTTGAATCGCGCTTTTGAGAAATCTTACTGACTATATGTTCTCGTTTTCTTTTTTTTGTTGTTGTAACAGCCTCTCAGACTCGATATCAAGGTAACTTCTCTCTCTTTCAAACTTGCTTCTCTGTTGTTTGTGTTGTAATGTAGTGGCGATGATTTGCTTTTGTTATGTTTGCATTAGAGAAAATTTGCTCAACGATCAGATAGAGTCAAATCTGTGGATCTACATCCTACTGAGCCATGGTATGTAATTTTCAACTTAATTGGTCGTGCTATCTTGCAATATTTTTGTTATCATGACACGGTGTTACAGGATTCTAGCAAGTTTGTATTCTGGAACCGTGTGTATTTGGAACTACCAGACACAGGTGGGTGAATATTTTCAATTTTTTGTTTCTCTTTGCGCTTGTATCCTACACTCAACAGCCTATAACATGGCATGGACAAAACGTAAAGTAGAATTTTATGAGTTCAGAGTACTGTAATTGGTCTTTTAGCTAGTGTTTTTTTTAATGATTTCATGGAACTCTTTCTGATTTGAATCTAATATGATTGTCCTCTCAGGTGATAACAAAATCCTTCGAGGTGACTGATGTCCCAGGTATTAACAGTTATTACGAGCTTATTCTAAATTAATGTTCTTTGTTATATATTTTTGATTTTCTGTATATTGCCTTGTTTATTCTGTTACTGTTGCTGAGTTTTATATATTATGGCTTTGCAGTTAGGTCGGCCAAGTTTATTCCACGCAAGCAGTGGGTTGTGGCAGGAGCGGATGATTTGTACATCCGTGTATACAACTACAATACAATGGACAAGGTTAAAGTTTTCGAGGCTCATGCCGATTACATTAGGTGTGTTGCTGTCCATCCCACCCTTCCGTATGTGCTGTCATCTTCTGATGATATGCTCATAAAGCTTTGGGACTGGGAAAATGGTTGGGCTTGTACTCAGATATTTGAGGGACATTCGCATTATGTGATGCAAGTGGTATTCAACCCAAAAGACACCAACACTTTTGCCAGTGCATCGCTTGACCGTTCCATAAAGGTGCGGAAATGGCTCAATAATTTAGATTTATGGCTTAGTAAGGTGTTGTAAAAAGTGCTTGCTCACACTAATTCTTATGCTTGTTCATCTTCAGATATGGAATCTTGGTTCCCCAGACCCAAATTTTACATTGGATGCTCATCAGAAAGGAGTCAACTGCGTAGATTACTTCACGGGGGGTGATAAGCCCTATTTAATTACTGGCTCTGATGATCATACTGCTAAGGTATTCTTCTGGCTGAGCTTCCTATATATGTGATTTGTGTCGCTTGACCAATATGTATTTGCAGATAATTTACTACTTGTACTATTGAAATCAGGTATGGGACTATCAAACCAAAAGTTGTGTCCAGACGCTAGAAGGGCACACCCACAATGTATCTGCAGTATGTTTCCATCCGGAGCTTCCAATAATACTCACAAGTTCTGAGGATGGCACTGTTCGCATTTGGCACTCCACGACTTACAGGTGTTTTATCTAAAACCTTTCTTCTGTCAATAGACATAACAATGGTGTTTTTGGCTTTTTAAACACAATTACACCTTTGACACATGAGATTCTTTCTTGTAATTTCACAGTAGATTCGTTTCTCTGTTTTGTCTTTTGATTTGTTATTTCTACTTTTATATTTCTTTTCAGGCTAGAGAACACATTGAATTATGCTCTCGACAGAGTTTGGGCCATTGGTTACATAAAAGGTTCGCGCCGGTGAGTTTCTGAATTTTTGCTTCCTCATTTTACCTTTCTATAAGTCAATGTTTGTTAGATTTGTTTTCCCTTAGTAGATGTTCTATCTGGGTAGAATCTTTGTTTCTGATTTGCTGTTAGTTCTCTTCTGAAATTGACGATTTGGAGAGCTAATGGCGCTTAGAACTGGTAAGAGCTGTTGAGGGATCAGTGTTATACAAGACCATCAACAACGAACGTGTTTGCATTTTTTACAGGGTTGTGATTGGATATGATGAAGGAACCATCATGGTTAAACTTGGACGAGAAATTCCTGTCGCTAGCATGGACAGTGGCGGAAAAATTATTTGGGCTAAGCATAATGAAATCCAAACTGCAAACATCAAAAGTCTCGGTGCAGGTTATGAGGTGTAGCTTCTAACTATAACAATTGTATTATAGCATGCCGCAACCTGTGCGATTAAGCTATTTATTGTATTGTCTGATGTTTTAAGTTTTCGTCTCTTTGCCAAGGTTACTGACGGAGAAAGACTTCCCTTGGCTGTTAAAGACCTGGGGACCTGTGATCTTTATCCACAAGTAAGTGTTACTATGCAGCACCAACTGACACTTGTCTTGTTGTGCTGAATTATTATAGGGGATATCGGGAAAACATTTCGAAGTTGTGGGTACCACTAAGGTCATGTTTCACCTAAAAATGATGCTTTAATGGTTCTTTGAAACAATATACAATTGAAATGAAGCGGTTTTTGATGATATAAATTAAATGATGTTTCATACGAAGTCCCAACAGTGTGGTTCCGTATAATCATCTCTTGTATCTCATAAATAGCTATTCGGTCTAACTCTCAGAGCTTGAAGCACAATCCTAACGGGAGGTTTGTCGTAGTCTGCGGCGATGGAGAGTACATAATCTACACAGCTTTGGCTTGGAGAAATAGATCTTTCGGTTCTGGACTGGAATTTATTTGGTCATCAGAGGGGGAGTGTGCAGTTAGAGAAAGCCTCGTCAAAGATAAAGATATTCAGTAAAAATTTCCAGGTTTGCCTTTCCACTTCATTTTTGTAAGAGTGCTTCTAGGGTTGAAAAAATTGCACATGCTTGCAATGGAGACAGATATTGATGGGTCTGGTGTGTTAATAAATGTGGTACTTTTAGGAAAGGAAGAGTATTCGGCCTACGTTCTCAGCTGAGAAGATTTTTGGAGGAACCTTGCTAGCAATGTGTTCAAATGATTTCATTTGCTTCTATGATTGGGCTGAGTGTAGGCTGATTCAGCAAATTGATGTCACAGTAAAGGTATTCAATCAACGAACTTGTGTCGGTTGTGGTATTTAATTTTCATCAGCTTTCCAATTCTCTCTTTACATTTTATTCAGTTGGAAGTTTCCCCATTTGTGTCTTATCTAACTCTTTAGTTCTCCATGAAAATTTTCAGAATGTTTATTGGGCTGAAAGTGGTGATTTAGTAGCCATTGCTAGTGATACGTCATTCTACATCCTGAAGTACAATGTGAGAGTCCCGGTCAACCTCTCAATTTTCAGCAATATATTTTCGTTTCCACCCGTGGATTTTCCAAATGCTTACTCTAGTGTTCCTCTCTGTTACAGCGTGACTTGGTTTCCTCGCATTTTGATAGTGGAAGAGCAAGTGATGAAGAAGGTGTTGAGGATGCTTTTGAGGTCATCCATGAGAATGATGAACGTGTTAGGACAGGTATATGGGTTGGGGATTGCTTCATTTACAACAACTCTTCTTGGAAGCTCAACTATTGTGTTGGAGGCGAGGTACTCTTCGTGTATTTTGCTTTCTTAAAAGATTCAATCATCTTTATTAGCCACATTATATCTGAGTTGCTAATATACTTACTGCAGGTAACCACAATGTATCATTTAGACCGTCCAATGTATTTGTTAGGCTATATTGCCAGTCAAAGCCGTGTATACTTGGTAGACAAAGAATTCAAGTACGTTCCTTTACTTCTTTCTTTCATTGTAGACTGTTTTAAAATGCATTCAGAATTTGCTGACGTGTTTCACCTTCTCTTGGGAATGCAGTGTCATAGGATATACCCTGCTGCTTAGCCTGATTGAATACAAGACACTTGTTATGCGAGGTGATTTGGATAAAGCCAGTGAAATTTTACCTACAATTCCAAAAGAGCAGCATAACAAGTACGTTATATGTTGTTTGGTCTCAGTTTCGACATGTTATCTCTCATGCTACCACCTACGACGTGATGTTATTCATCTTGAGTTTTACATATATGCTGCCTTCCTATTTATTCTTATTTCACTATATAGGTTTTGTATAAATCTCTTATTTTGTTCTGGATTGCTTCCAATTGTTAGTGTTGCTCATTTCTTGGAGTCTCGGGGAATGATTGAAGATGCTTTAGAAATTGCGACAGATGCTGACTACAGATTTGAGCTGGCCATACAGTTGGGTAGACTTGAGATTGCAAAGGTAAATATTATATGTGATGATTGAATGTTTATGAAGTACCTTTTTATTTTAACAAAAGGAGTATAGTGAGCAATGCGTTTCTTATCCATGTTTTTCCATTATTGTAGGAAATCGCTGAAGAAGTGCAGAGCGAGTCTAAATGGAAGCAGATAGGGGAGTTAGCCATGTCTTCTGGGAAGGTACATAGAAGGAAAATAACTCTTTGTGCAGATGCTATATCAGTCGATTTTACTACAATACACTGTATTGATAACAGAAAGTTGCTATATTTAGATTTTTACAATGGCATCTCTAATACCTACTATCTAAGTGATTCTGTTGCTTTTGTGTGTGCTCCATCATGATAGCTGCAACTGGCTGAGGATTGCATGAAGTACGCTATGGATTTAAGTGGTCTGCTACTACTGTACTCTTCCTTGGGAGATGCTGAAGGGGTGTCAAAGCTTGCATACCTTGCCAAAGAGCAGGGAAAGAACAATGTCGCCTTTCTTTGCTTATTCATGCTGGGTAGATTGGAAGATTGTCTGCAGTTATTGGTGGAGAGGTATTTCATCAGTGCTCCAATGTCGATTTATTAAAATCAAATCCATATGCATTTCATGTTATCTTGATGACAAGATTATGTTTTTTTCTTCCAGCAACCGGATACCAGAAGCTGCTCTGATGGCACGTTCTTATCTTCCAAGCAAAGTTTCAGATATAGTTGCTCTCTGGAGGAAAAGATCTCAGCAAGGTTACTTACTTATCTTTCTATTATGAGCTGTGGTCAATGAGATTATATACAGACTATATGGGCTTTAAGTTAGCTTTGGCTTGTCAACAGGTTAACTCAAAAGCAGCAGAATCTTTGGCTGATCCTGAAGAGTACCCAAATCTTTTTGAGGATTGGCAAGTTGCTCTTTCTGTTGAAGCGAAAGCTGCAGAGACGAGGTTACTCTTTCTTTCTAATGTTAATTTGCATTTTTCCCATTGCTTCAAGTTGTATGTTGTGATTTGGAACAATTTCATCCATGACCCACTCACTCTCTATTTCACTTGTTTTACACATTAAGATGATTAATGTTGAGTATCATTGGTTTGGTCAAACCAAGAAATTGACTCGCGTTTCATCTACAGGGGAGTTTATGCTGCTGCAGAAAATTATCCAACCCACGCGGATCAATCTGCCATCACCCTCGTGGAAGCCTTCAGAAACCTGCAAGTTGAAGCAGAGGAATCACTTGAAAATGGACACATGGAACACGAGGTGAGTTTTCATAATACCCAAAAAATAGTTGGTTCATTTAATCATTTGCTAAGCAGCATTAGTTTCCACAGGACTCGCGGTTTAAAATAGTCAATTGTAGTCTGAGCAGGTAGCAGAAGAAAATGGCCATGAAGAGAAAGAAGGAGATGAAGAGGAGCAGCATGAAGAAGTGAATCAAGAAGAGGGAACTGTTGTTGATGGAGACTCAACAGATGGTGGAGCAGTACTTGTTAACGGAAGTGAGGGTGAGGAAGAGTGGGGTACGAATAACAAAGGAAACCAACCAGCCTAATAAAGCAAGTCAGTCTAGTCAGGATCATCAATTTTCTTTGAGTGATTCAATTGGAACTCCCACAGAAAATATAATATTTTTTTTTTTTGCCGCTTTTAACATCTCATCCTTTTTGTTTATTGATCACAATCTTGGGGGTTAGATTGTTAACGTGTCTTAGGATCTGTGGACTTGTCTCTCAATTTCTTCATTTTGCAGTTAGTGTGGAACTTGATCGTTTTCAATTTGTTTTGTTTTGCAGTGCTTACGCCACGTCAATAGCCAGTTACAGTGCTTGAAGGGGAATCAATTCTTGGTGTTGGCTTAAAGGAAGTGTGTCGTTTTTTTTATTTTCTTGGGCTCACAGGTGTGGTGTTGTGGTTTTCTCATATAAATGATACAATTATAAAAGTACATTAGAGAGTTTCTTTCAAACAAATATCTGCTTTAGATCTCACAGCTCATCTCTTACAAATTCTTAGTGCATATATATAATTCTTTGGAGACCTTATTTTTGCTACCCTCTGTTTATTATTAATTGCAGATCATTTTTACTTGTAAACAGAATATGAGGACTCAAATTACAAAGATTATAACTACACTTTATACGTATTGCACAATACAATGGTATTGGATCTAGAACCGAAAACATGAATTTGCTAGTGCTAACTTTATGTAATTGTTGTTACCTTCAATTGTATATGATCCTACGTTGGGATAGTCGTAAACTATATTGACCCTATACCCCGGGATAATCATAAACTATGTACTTGTTTCGCTCGTTTCTTCATATCAATTGGACAGTCATTTATATATGGCCCGATACCTCTGATAGTCTCATAAACTATGTATTTGTTTGTTTCGTTTGATTAACAAGTTAATTTCACATGCTGGAGAACATGTGGGCACAATGGTACCTTACTTCTCTTGCTATTCTATCAAATTCAATCGTTTAATATGCTGTCTTCTAATAATGTGTAACATGTTAGGAGATCTGATTACGAGATCACGCCTATAACCTATTTCATATAGTTATTAAAAAATAGCCTTTTTCTATAAAGAAAATTTACTATTCTATTTTTTTAAAACGACTATTCCCTCAATCGTTTAATATGCTATCTTCTAAAATTTTCTCAAAAACTTAAGGGAAGATCTCTCAAATAGAAATTTTGATTTTTTTTTTTGCAAAATAGACCTTGAAAAATCAAAATAATTTTTTTTTATTTTGAAAATTTCAATATTTTTTATTTTTAAAATTTTAAACCACACATCCAAAACCCCACCCATAACTCTAAACCCTAAGTTTAAATTAGTTAACTCAAGGAGTATAAATGTATATTTACATAAATAAAATCTATTTTGGTCCTTTTTCTTTTTAAGTGATATTTTGGAGACAAAATTTTAATAGTAGTGGAAGTTTGTAATTAAGCTCAAAACATGGACCAATCTTTCCATTAATTAAAACTCAGTTACATCAATATAATTAAATATTAACATTATTTTAGAGACGATTTGATGGATTTGTCAAAATTAATCGTTAAAAATCATTATCTCAAATAAAGGATTTAACCAATAAAATTATCAACAATCGGTTTTAATTTGAAAGTGTAGAAAAATTAACATAATGTTTTTGAAATGAGTTCTTAATAGTAGAAAAAAACTCTTTACTTGATTTTGAAAATATCACTTTTTGGTTAATCATTCTTAGTTTTTGCGCGACGAAATTAACACACGCCAACTTAAACCGGTAAAGGTAGGTTAATTGAGGGTTTGTTTTGTTAACCACGAAATTACATATATAATTATTGGATGATAAGTATTTTTTAATAATTCTTTGATGATGCAACAAATTGTACAAGAAAAACCAAATATCAGAGTTTTTTTCTAGGAATTTGAAAGTCATTTTAACGATTAAATTTTCTTTTTCCAGCCTTAGCATCTGCAATCTTGTATTCTAAAGTAAAAACGGGAATTTGCCAGGGAGGGGGACGTAAAAAGGAAAGAGAGGGATGGGGGTTCTCTCCTTTTTGGCCTGGCATAGCGGGGCCTAAAACAACTTAAATATTAATTTGAAATGTAAAAATAAATATTATATAAATCAAATTCAAAACTAAATTAAACTAGTGATAAAATTACTATTTAACATTTATGACCAAACACAAACACAAAAACTAAAAATTATTTTACGATTCTGTCATTTGAAAGCCTACATGTAACAAAAAATGTCTATATACATATAAACTATATAATAAATCTACGAATAATTTTTAGTTGGTCTTAAAAGTCTACTATATAGATTTATTATGTAGTCTATATAGTAGACTTTTAAGACCACCTAAGAATTATTCTTAGATTTATTATATAGTTTATATGTATGTAGACATTTTTTTGTTACGTGTAGGCTTTCAAATGACAGAATCATAAAATAATTTTGAAGAGGAGCGAGAAGAAACCGTCTCAGAACTCTTAACAAGGAACCATATAGAGACCCCAACCTTCACCTGCCGTGTAGACGGTTCATGGAAACATGACGAATCCACGAATGATATAAGGTGAATTTTACATTTATAAGATGGTTCAATTGACTTACTTGGACTACAAGTAGCCCCAAAGGAATTTCCCCACTACATGCCGAACTTAAGAGTTTGTCATGGGGTCCAAAATGTCTGGTTCGCCACCAACGCTACTGCAATCATTTTGTCACCGACTCACATGAATTAGTCAAAATGATTGACAAGCCGGAAGACTGGCTAGCCTTTACATCAGAACTCAGTGAGTTCAAAACCATATGGGAGACCTTTACTGAAGCCAAAGTGGTTTACGAGGCCAGATCCAGTAACACTCAAGCGGATTTCCTTGCACAACAAGCTCGAATAAGGAAACGTGTTTTCTCATATGTCAGCACATCCGTCCCATACTGGATGTATACTACCAACTAGCCTTTTGCGAACTCGTACTAAGATCTATCTCTGTATTTTTCGTGCCAAAAAAAAGACTTATTATGTAGTCTACTTCATAATTTAATATAATAATTTAATTTTAAAATGTATAAAACTTTTTGTTTTTTGTGAAATTTTCAATTAATCATCAATACAAAATCTAATATGAAATATATAAATTAAAATTTTATATAATTTGAACAATTAAAAAAAAGTATATATATATATATATATATATATCGATTTGATAACCATGTGTTAGACAATGTTTATGGTTTAACAATAAAATGTTCTCACATGTTATGTATTTAAAGGTAAGATTCTTAGGGCTAAATTTTATATTGAGATATTTTTATTGTTTTATTAACTTAAATTTGCATATTAATTTTGAGTAGTTGATATATTGTATATTTCAATATTGATATAATAATTGAGATTTTTATGATTATCAGACAAACATTTAGGGTTTGAGATTTGTGATTTAAGGTATAATAGACCTATAGTAAGATCTACTTCATTGTAGACTTTTTTTAGTCTAATTTAATTGGTGATTATCAAAATTATTATTTGAAAATTGAATTTAGTTCTTCATGAATAAAAATGTGAAATCATATATCATAAATATTAAAGAAATAAATTTAGTAGATAGTATATTAAAATTATTAAAAATTTAAAGAAAAAAAGAATCCAAAAAATCGTTGTAGACTTACAAAGAAGTCTATTCACGAGTAGCAAGTTAACGTAATTAGATTTAACCAATTTAATTTTAACTTAAACGGAATTAAACCAATTTTTAACCTAATGTGAAATCATATATTAAAATTATTATAAAAATAAAGAACAAAAAATTAAATTTATATATAATCTTCTTTAGACAATAAAGAATTAAAAATATAGTAGACTAATTTGTAAGTCTACTAAACTCGTAACAGTTTGAGATTACAAAAATCAAAATAATATGGATTACTTTTAGTTTTTGTATGAATAAAATAAAATGATAATCTTAAAAAAATTAAGATCATATATTAAAGTTATTAAAAAAAAAGAATAATGAAACTATTATAGTTGACTTTCAAAAAGGGCCACTAAAAAAACCTACAATAAAATCTACTCAAAAACTTTTATTTTAGTAGACTTCAACAGAAGTCTACAATGTGTAAGTTTAACATAGTTACAATTTTTGTCTTTCTATATAAATAAAATTTACACATTGTATCTCTAAAATAATTACACAAGTTTCTAAACTTTCTCACTTCTCTCTAAAACTCTCTTCATTCTCTTTAAAACTCTTTCATTTCTCTTTAAATTCTTTGAATGTGAAGAAAAATTTTTGTTTAAATTTTTAATTTGTTCTCATGTCTTTCTCACAATATTATCTTATTTTTGTAGGTATGACCCTTCATGTTTTTCATTTTTCCCTCTAAAAAATAAGTTTTGGATCAACAGATTTTAAACGTTTATTTTTATGTTTATATTCAAATAAAATTATAGATTCAAACTATGTGCATTTACTCCGCTACTATTTTATCTTATAAATTCGATTCTTGAAGTTTTTTCAGATTAAAAACTATTTTGCACATTTTTAAATGTAAATATTTTCAGATCTGAAAAATATCTGATAGATTAGACTTCTTAAAAGTTGAAGGTAGTAGACTTCAAATGAAGTCAACTAAAGCACAAATTTTAAGTAGACTTTATTGAAAGTCTACAAAAATGTGACTTCAGTTTTTTTGTCCTATGTATTTTAATAATTTTATTTTATTTTTCAAGTATTTTCTTTTAGGGTTTTATCTCCTCCTCCCAAAAATTTAAGATTTAAATCTGTAGATTTTAAATGTGTATTTGTATTTATACTTATATAAAATTACACATTTAAACTCTATGTCTTTAGTTTACGACTTTTTGTCTTATAAATTATATTTTATAAATTTTGTTTTAGATTTAAAATTATTTTCATGTTTTTTAATGTATATATTTTTCGGATCTATAATTTTTCTAATAGAGTAGATTTCAAATGAAGTTTACTTAAAAGTTAAAGCAAGTAGATTACAAGTGAAGTACTAGCCTTAACTTTTAAGCACTCAAATATGATTTTTATTTTTTATCTTATATTTATCTTATAATTTTATCTTATTTTTTAGGTATTCTTTTTCAAAGTTTTCAAATCATCTTCCCCAAAATGTAAGATTTACATATATTCATTTTAAATCTGTATTTTTGTGTTTTTATTGAACTGAATTTGTAGATTCAAAGTCTATGTTTTTTTGCTATTAGGTTAAAAAAATATTTAGAAATATTTTCCAGAACCAACTATTTTTATATTTTCTAAATTTACATTGTTAGATCTGATTTTTTTTTTGTTAGTGTAGACTTCTAATAAGTCTATTTACAAATTAATGCTAGTATACTTCAAATAAAGTCTACTAAACTATAAACTTTAATTTACTAAAATTTTATTATCTTATGTTTTTCTCATAATTTTTTTAGGTATTTTTTTTGAAGACTTATTTGAGGCATTAAGATTATGAATAATCAAACACTTTAGAATTTGGTAATAAATTGCTTTGTATAATTTAGCATTATAACTTATTATTTGATGCATATCTATAAACATTGTATTCATTTTTAATTGTGTTTCACTTGTATGATATTATTAATTTTTGTTGACTATCAATTTTTTTAACAAGATACTCTATCAACCAAACTATTAAAACCACCATAAACTAAAACAATAACTAACACACATTCGAGAAGAAGAAAATCTACACAAAATTCCCAAGAAGTTTCAAGAGTAAAAATAATCACAAAAACTTTGCAATACATTTCAAATGTATACCTTGAACAATAGAAATGTAGAAGTAGATTTTTAATTAACTTTACACTTAATAGTTAACAACCTAATCAAACAAGAAATTTGTTAGTTCCATAACTATAACACATTAACTTTGAAATTTGTTCAAGACCATTAAGATTTCTTAACATACACATTAAAACAATTAAATTGTGAAAAATATAATGAATAATACACAACTGCTATTTTAATAAAATTTCCGACGTAGACTTTGTAGACATACAAAGACGTTTATTATTGTTAGCTAACAACATAGGCAAACCAAAAATTTGATTATAATATATTATCTTTTGAAAATCATTCAAGACCATTAAGATTAACTAACAACACTTTCAAACAAAACAAAATTTTGAAAAAAATTAATGGATAGTACACAAATGCACTTTTAATATATTTTTTTATGTAGACTCCATATTCAGTCTACGAAAATGTAGACGTGCTGCTGTCATATAAATATACTTTTTGGGTTAGTTTTTACATTGAAAAATTCACTGGTTACTTTTTATATTTGAAAAAGTTGTGTGTTTTATAATAGTAGATTTCATTTTTAGTCTACACTTTTAAAAGTAGTTTTTGAAATTGATCATAATTCACGCATAATTTGACTTTCAAAAATAGACTTCATATGCTGTCTACATTTTATTTTATTTGAAAGAAGTTAGTTTTGCAATTGACAAATTTTGACTTTCTATGAGTAGAATGAAATGAAGGTCTATGATTGTGTAGATTTCACATGAAGTCTACTCTCAAATCCGAAGGGTTAGCTTTGCAATTGATTAAAATAAAATAATAAACTTCATATGTAAAATCTACATTTTTTTCCTAATATTAGTAGACTGCATATATAACCAACTTTATCATGGATGGATAATAATAAAAAAAATTGATTTTAAATTTGACTTGAATGAGGTGGTTTTGAAAAAAATCCCAATAAAACCAACTTTATCATTCGTTTGTATGATATGACCCCTAAGTCTGGATAGTCATAAATTAAAGATTTGTTTCCCACGTTCATCCATGTCAGTTTCACAGTCTTATAATATTTGTACGATCCAAACTCGGGAGTCATAAATTATGTATTTGGTTCCTTCGTTTCCCATGTGAACCTATAATTTGTTTCCCACGTTAATTCACGCCAGTTTCACAGTCTTATAATATATGTACGACCCAAATTAATCGGGAGTCATAAATTATGTATTTGTTTCCTTCGTTTGTTCATGTGAACTGAGACTCGACATTTTATCCGTTAAATTTGATTCGATTCGTTATTCGTTTCGATTCGTTTTGAAAATTTAGAAATTTATAATCTTCAAAGCAAAGCAAAATCCAAAAATCAATATCTGTTACAAATGATGAAATCACAAATATTAAAAATTTTAGAGACGGATATCCACTATGTTTAGTCTATTATACAAATAGATGTGTATTTATAATTAAATATATAGTTTTAAATATATAATCTACTATTTCATTATTTTAATATATAATTTTATTTATTTTATTTTATAAATTGCATATATAATATTAAATTAAGAAAAATTACTAGATATTCGTAGAAAACTATAGTTTTAAAAAAATTATAAGAAAATTTTACTAATTTTAAAATTTTATAAAAAATTATTTTCATTAATTTATTTTTTATTTTCTATTGTATAAAAGATATTTGAAAAAAATAAAAAAATTTGTATATTTTTTCTAGATTTATTTGTATTGAGTAAAGTGATCGAGGTATCCATAAATATCTGTAAATATCCACAAATATCCATTAATTTGCTGGATATCCAGAAAATCAGATATCCATATTTTTCCAAAGTAAAAAAAAATTGGAAAATTAAAAATCCATAAAGTAAAAATCAGATCATAAATATTAAAAATTCTGGTATCCACCCCTAATGTGAACCTATAAATTAAGGATGAATTTGTATGGTCAATTTCACATGCGCTCTGTACATAATAATGAAATTTTATTTTGATTGACAGATGTATTATATATGCATAATTGTTATACGGAATTGATTAAATTGTTAAAAGAAAATCAGAATCTTTTTACTTTTGGAACTGGAGTTGACTTTGGACCGTGGAACCTCGCGCCCAAAGCCAAAGCCAGACATGCTTCTAAAATACATGCATAAACGAATAAGTATTGAATAACTTTTGATAAAATAATGTTTTAGTCTCGAAACAAACCTTAGATTTAGTAGAGGACTATTTTTAAACCCTGGGATATTGTTACTGATGCGGCCATCAAACTAGTAGTTCGGCCTGAGTCTCACGACTCTCACAAAACTGTCCATACCAAACAATTTAGAGGTTCCAGTGACATAGGTTCAGTCCAAGACGAATATCTCTACAACCAGAAGTCTTTTCGCGTGAAACCAATTTTAGACGAAACCTTACTCATCAAGTAATCACTGAGGCTTGAAATTTCGCGAAAAGGTTCACGGAACAAAAAGTTATGAATTTTACAAGTTGTAGGTTCCCCCATCCCTACTTTTTATGAATGAATTGCAGTTTTTCTAGTTTTCTTAAAACTATTGTCTTAAGTTGTGAGAATCAACTCTAAAGCATCACGACTTATCAAGTCTCCCTTCCATAGAGTCTTGTGGCGTCCTCAATCCATCTTCACTTCCATCTCATTCGTTTGTCAAGCTTGAGAGTGATACACATCCAACAAGCAAAGCACCATCTCAATCAATATTGATCATCTTTTGATTAGGCTGAGACTGATACACATCCAGCAGCCTAATTCTATCATATCTATCTTTTTTCTTTGCTTATTTTCATTTTTTATTTCATGTTATAAACCACATATAATTGCCTTACATTTGTTTTCAGGTTCACATCTCTCATTCCACTCATATCGCCCACCCGATCAGTCGATCCATCAAGCTTCCATCATCACATCTCGCCACCAGCCTGTAACAGTTACAAAACCTGGACAATTTGAACGAATAATGATTTCTTAACAAGGAGAAGATAACTGAATTTGAGGGTTCGCTAAAAAACATCATAATAAGATCTCGATGATAAATTAAAGGAGAAATTTATTTTTACCCTAAATTTGATATCAATTTTCAAATTTACCTTTAATGAATGATTATTTTCAAAAATACCTTAATTTTTTTGATGAAAATAGACTTAATTAATTTTTCTAAATATTTATAAAAAAAATAGAAACTCAACCTCACTCCTTTAACATTAAACCCTAAACAATAATCACTAAAATGTAAATCCAAATGTTAATATACTTTTGATAATGTGTATTTTTGTAAAGTGATATTTAACTTATGATATTTTTAACAATTTTTCTAGATTAAAATGGTACACGTTGATGATTTTCTTGAATATCATCACTAATTACAAAGTTTACATACATGATACACCTAAGGCCATCTTTAACCCGGGTCTCTTAAGATGGGGTTCTTAATTTTTTGTCCCCTTTTTAATTTTTTTTTTTTTTTTACATTTTTCCGGATAAGAGACGTCTCTTATGTCTCTTATTTAAGAGACGGTTCTTAAGTTTTCTTAGTTAAAATTAAGATACGGTCTCTTAAAAAAATAAGAACCCCTTGTTAAGAGACCTGCATTAATCATGCCCTAAGCAAAATAGTACTTCAACAGGAATTCTGAACTGACTTATGATATAGCGAGAGAACATACACAAATCAATAAGCTACGTGACCCGAACAACTTCAGAAGTTATCAATCCCTGTGACGTATGTTAATTACATCATTGATTACAAAGCATATTATACATTATGTTACTCCTAATTTGTTTATTATATATTATATAAGTATTAAAAAAGGCACGTTAGTTTTGTCTACATCAAGAGCTCTATTTAAAGCACCAAGAAGCTCAGGTTCAAACATCAAAACAACTAAACAAGTACAAATTTAAGGATCAAAAACAGTGTCTTTGATTTGGTGTATGTAATGACAATCTCCACGATGGGAAAGAAAAGTGTAGTTTTGGGTTTAGCAATGTGTCTCGTTCTCTCAAGCTTCCATGAGGTTTCTTGCCAGGTAAGCCAGCCACGTCAAATACATTTTGGTTAATTACCATACAAGAAAGACAATTAAAGAGGGAGTAAGAATGCTATATACATCAGATTGATTTGCATGCATGGATTTGATTTTGGTTTCAGGTTAGCGGAAGCAGGGAGTTTGTAACGTTGGAGGGTCAACAGTTTGAATGTAAACAATGTTTAACGAAAATTCTTAATTTTTATATAATAGCCAGAGTATTGAATTTGGGTCTTGTTTGGTTGCAGCTAATATCCAAACCCTCGAAGAAAAAACGACACTATCCGTGTCTCAGTCGGTTGAAAACGAGGTAAAACATTCTTTTGATGTTTATAACTCAATTCTAGGTTAAAAAAAACGACGTAATCATAGAACATTCTAAGCAAAGAAGTACAAATAGAATTACTAAAAAAAGGGCATATTTGAATTAGTTAAAATTTTATATGTAATTTTAAAAAAAGCAAAGGGTGCAGCTTGAGCACTGTTCATGGGTGATTTGTGTAACATTTTTTTTTGGGTATGTCTCAAAGATTTCTTAAGAAAACATGTGAAGTGTTGTATATCATCTGATCTCTAGCTTGTGCACTTTGGATTATATAGTCTGAAGCTACAAGTAGTCAGGAATTGGGTCGAAGTTCGAGTGGTTCGGACGACGTCAGACGTCTACTACAAGGTATAGTGTTAGAAATGTTAATTAATAGGATTAGAGAAATTTATTCTATACGTGAACCCTCAATATTTACAGGAAATTTTGTTTATGTTTTTCGATTGTAGGTTTTAATAAAAATGATGAATCTGATGGTGTCAATGAAGAAGGTGAATTAAGTAATGCTTCTGAAATAGGTAAAGAGGTTCTTCCTATTCCACTTTGTTTCTCCGAGCCACACTTATTTTTGGTAACTAATTCATTTTCATGTGTGTTCAATTCAGTTGCTAAGAATCGGGAACAGTTGGAAGAGTTTCAACACCAGATGAAAGGTAACTTTGTATACATATATGTTTCTTTGAAAAGATTGAACCATTCTTGGTGCATGAAGTGATATATTATTCAATGGATTTTAATATTAAACTGTTCCCACGTTCCCCATTGATTCTAGCTACGGCATCTAGCAAAACTGTTGTAGAAGAAGAAATCACAAATGAAAATATTGAGCTGGAAACAGGTGAAACCACATTTCAAGGTACACACTGAGATGATATAAAAAACTATCCAGTTTTTTTTTTTGTATATAAACGTTTTCATCTAGAGAATTTAAGTTAATTGGTTGAAGTCAACCTTATTTGTTAAATTTTATACTTCCAGGGGGTGAAAGTTCAGATGAGGAAACTGATATAAACCAAGTATATAATAAAAACAACAGTGAAATAAAAGGTAAGATTCTTTATATGTGATGCATATAATGTCCCAGCTGAAAACACTCAAGGGTTCATGATAAAGGAACCGACAGATCATCGGGATGTATATAACTAATTATTTTCTTTCAGCTGCGTCAGGGCAGAGTCGACAACAGTATGAGTCGAAGCAAGAGACAAGGGAGTATGAGTCGAAGACAAGCAGTAGTAGCTCAGGGAAGAGTCGACAACAGTATGAGTCGAAGCAAGAGACAAGGGAGTATGATGAATCGAAGACAAGCACTAGTGGTTCTGGGATTATATTGGAATCTATAGCAATTGGACAGTCAGGTTTGTCCCTCAATTAAGCTTTTTAATTTGGACTTTCATTAGAAGAAAATGGACTTAAGATTATTGTCTAAGTGTTTGTCTTGTTTTAAGTTCATTACTGATTATCTAATAGACTTCTGTATTAAAAATAAAAAAATTCCTGTCCTAAGTATTTAGCAATAACAAAAAGTATACAATTGTCAATATTCCTCAAAAATAGTAAGGAAATATGCTCAAGTCTGTTTAGTAATCTCTAAAATGCCCTAATTACACAACATTAATTTAGAAGAGCTTAATTTTATTGTTGTGGGCATATATATGCAGGTGCGTGGCGCTGTTTTGACCAAGACAAAAATGGTGTTAAGGAAGAAGATTCTATCGTTATACCAAAGTATGAATTAAATGACATCATCAAGGAAGAATCCATCAAGGTAATTCGCCTTAGCTTGGAGAACAATATTTTGTGATTCTGCAGTGATTTAAAGACTGATATATTTTTATAGGAAATAGTTAATGAAAATTTTCTAATAAGAAAAAAAAAACAGAATTATGAGATTATATAAAGAGAAATACTCTAGAATACCTTAAAATTTATTTTTTTCACAAAAATAGCGTTCAAAGAATAAATGATCAACATATGTTTTATTAAATGGTGTAAATATACATTTATATCTCTAAAGTTAATTAATTTAAATTTATATGTCAACTTGTTTGATATGTAGGGCTCCTCGTCAAAGACCTCTAGTCTTATAACATCGCTGACAGAGATTGTTGATAATCACAAGAAAAGAGGATGGACACATGGTGTACAAATAGGAAAGGCTTCTACTACGGAAACATCCGAGAAAGTAAGGGAGCTAAAAGAGACGTTGCAAAAGTATGTTGGTATAAAGGTGCGTGACCTCGTGTCTCGTTCGGATTACGAGAATATACTCACGATGGCTGCACGTTATGAGGAACTGACCAAGGCTTCGGTAACCTACATATCGAGGCTGGCCACGTACGGGACTGTAATAAGAGAAGGCTTCAAGGCCTCTCAGCGAGTTAAAACTGTGCACCAACGTGTCACGTTGCACGAAAAAGTGGCCATAGAGAAGCAGAAGAGGGTGGACGCTGAGTTCGAGCTAGTCAAGTCTTTGGCTGAGAAAGGAGACAACTTGGCCGTACAAATATTCGCCATGAAGAAGGCGGTGTTGAAGCTTGAGGCCGAGAAGAAACAAGTTGAGATTGAGTTCAAGAACATTGTTGAGAATCTATCCCACGTTCTAGAGGAATCGTCTGAAGCATATGAGAAGCATCGTGTGGTCGTGCGTGAGTGGAAGGAGGTGCAAGCATCTGCTGAATATTCTTTTGAGACCATCGAGAAGGCAGATGTCGTTTGGGTTCAGTTTCTAAACACTCTTACTTAATCACAACTATACTCTCTACTCGTTTGATTTGCACACTTTCTCTTTTGTTTATGTTTCATTATTCCTTTTCATCTTTACCTTTCAATAATATTTGTTTTAATTTGTATTCAATGCATGGAATCATGTCATCGTTATAAAGTAAATTCAATAAAATTTGTGTCATTATGGCCAATAAAGACAAAAACCCTGACCAGACAATAAAATCTTAGGCTTCAGCTAATCTATCACAACGAATCATAGCATTATTAAATCATATCAACAAGTGTATATAAAATATATGCGTTTATCTCAAATATACGGCTTGGTTGTAAGTTCATATAATTATCAAAGAAATTAATAGAGGGTTGTAAGAGCATTATTAAATGATATCAACGTGAGTTTCCACTAAACACGTTGAGTTGTTAACCTGGATTTTATTAAAAGTCCTGTTATATGTTTTCCTCAAGCTTCAATACATTGATCTGTGAACAAATTTACCCCATGGGAACAAAGTTCTTAGCTCTGTGTTTGCCTCTCTGTCTTGCTCTCTTAAGCTTCTACAAAGTTTCTTGCCAGGTAGCTTTTGTTTTTTGGGTTTAAATACACAACACTTTTTTTTAAAAAACATGATAACATCAATTAATTTCAAACGCATTGACCTTTGGGTTGTAGGATGAAGGAACTACAGGTTTGAATTTAGATCTAATCGAGCGTGAATGTCATGGTAATCTTAAGCTATATTGTCTTAAGAAGCTGATATTTTTTTTTTGTTGTCAAAACTAATATATCTCATATGAACACATTAATAAGTCAACGATGCAGAGCACGGTAAAAAAAGAAAGAACTAACCCATTGTTTGATGCCTTGTCTTTATGTACCGTAGTATTGAGTCAGATTGTGTGTATTTGTTGTAGCTGCAAGGGCACAGAAGATGTTGGAAGAGATCGAAAGAGAGTTTGAAGGTATATTAAAAGTATTTTAACCAGTAAAACTTGTCTTTAATTAGGTAGCTTTTACAAAACCATCTTTGTCCTCTGTTTGCAAAAGCTAATAAAGGTCTTGAAGAACACTTTAATGACTGATGATGGATCACACTGCAATATCTTCTCTCCTTATATTTCAGCTAGAGGACTCATAGATCTCATTGTCTTGTTATAGCTGCAACGAGAAAAAGTATTCTAGATGAGATCAAACGTGAGTTTGAAGGTATCTTGACATACTCCTCATTGGTTTAACATTCGTTGTGGTGAGACTTCTTAGACTAAAAGATTCTTTTTCATTTTCTTCTACTTGCAGCTGCTACAAGTGGTCTTAAACAGCTAAAGATTAATGCTCACACTGTCCAAGATGATGACAATGAACAAGGTAAAAAGTTATTATCTCTACTTTGATACCTTTTGTCCCTCATTCAAGTATCTGAGTTTGATATATGTTATGTTTTACATAAAGCTGCCAGGAGACAGAGTATGCTAGATGCAGTTGAAAGGAAGTTTGAAGGTAATTTTGACTTACCAATCATCACATGCATTGAGAATCTTCAACTCTTTATTGGTTCAAAAAGTTCTAAGAGTGTTTATGTCTTGCAGCCGTTACTTATAGCTTTAAACAGCTTGATGATCTCGCTGAGAACAAAGATGAGGGAGACCAATGTAAACTAATATCCTCATTTGACCTTTTTCATCTTCCATATTATTCTGAAGTCTGGTTTTATGTTTTGTTACAGCTGCAAGTAGAAAAAGCATGCTTGATGCTATTGAACGTGAGTTTGAAGGTAATTCAATTCATTTCTCTTATGTGGGTTGCACTTCCACTTGAAGATTAGTCTAAACTTTTTAATAGGCTTGGATACTACAAGTTAATCAGAAAAAAAAGTCTTGTCAATTATATGAGTCCAGATCAAATGTCATAGAAAGAGTTTGCTTAGGTATTCTTTTTCATATTCCATGTTTCAGCTGCAAGAAGAGGCCTTGCAGAGATAAAGAATTATGAAGAACAAGGTAATAATATTTTTAAAAAAAAGATAATAAGAATCTGATACTTTTATTTCTCTCAAAGCTTCTAAATGATGCATTTTTGTGTGTTTACAGATTAAATTTTGATCATCAATATATATATTGTGATTATTTATTTTCAGTAATTTCAAATAAATAATATTTTAAGATGGATAAATATCTTTTAAAGTTTAAAATTCACTATTATTAACTTATAAAATTATTTTTATTTTAAAACGTTTATTTAAACAAAAATAGGGGAATTAAAATTTTAAAACTTGTGGCCCTTTTTAGTTAACAGCTGAAATTTAGGCTTCGAGTAGTAATGAGTAAAACCGTACTCACTATAATAGTAATAAAAAATTTTACATACACAATTATCTATGTTTTGTATTAAAACCGCATTGCACTTATTTCGCATGTTAATATTTTTAAGGAGAACAGTATGTTGGATGAAATAGAACTCGAATATTTATAAAAATTAGCTCTCTTCAAAACATAATGTAAAAAAAATTAAGATCTTAAATTATGGGATTAGGCCCCGGTCACACTTATTACCTCCCTCATGAGCCGGCACTGATTGGAGCATGAGGTGATATTTGTTCAACGAACATTAATATCTAAAGAGTTCTTTTCGCAACTATGAAACGTTCCACTTCGATCCTAGCTACGTCGTCTAGCAAAACTGTTGTAGAAGAAGTCACAAAGGAAAAGACTAAGCTGGAAACACGTGGAGCCACATTCCAAGGTACACATTGAGATGATATAAAAATTTATACAGTCTAAGTTCTTTTTTGTATCAAAACATTTTCATCTAAAGAATAAACATTTATATAGTTAAAAGTTTTGGAAATGAAGGTATATAGCAAACCGTCTAATAGCATGTCCATATGGAGTGATCGAATAGAGCCCGAGTGTATTTTCTAAATTTATAAATTATAATTTAGAATTTTTAATTTTTAGATATACTATTAATTTAGAGTGTATAATTTTAAGAAAAAGAACGTCAAGTATATATAGATAGAGCTATAAACTTTTGAAACTAGCTACTTCATTACAGGTTAAATATACTATTAATATTTTTTTTTTTATCATCGCCTGGGAATAATTTGAGACAGCACTCATATATAGCATAATCTTCGTATTCTCAAGGCTGATCCAAAAAAATTTGTAGGATCATTGTGATGAATATAACTTATAATTTTCTTTCAGCTTCGTCAATGGAGGGATGTCTAGAGTACGAGTCGAAGACAAGAAGTAGTGGCTTAGGGGTTATGGGATCTCTAGCAACTGGTCAGTCAGGTTTGGCTCTCAATTAAGCTTTTAATTTGGACTTACCATACACAATACATTAATATAAAAATGTGAGAAGAAAGTGGTTTTAAGATTATTGTCTAAGAATTTGTCGTGTTTGAAGATAATTATTTATATAATTAATCCCAATTTTACTAAGGATTTTGCAATTATAATTTTCCTCAAATCCGTTTCGTGATCTCTAATGTCCTAATTACATAATAAACTTAGAAGAGCTTAAATTATTTGTTGCGGGCATAAGCAGGTGCGTGGCACTGTATTAACCAAGACAAAAATGGTGTTAAGGGAGACGGTTCAATCGTTATACCAAAGTATGAATTAAAAGACATCATCAAGGAAGAATCCATCATGGTAATGCTTTTAGGGTTAGAGAGCATTTTTCTGAAATATAAAGGAAACAATTATTATTGGGATAAAATAAGTTATCTTAGTAACATCACTATTAACTTTGATATGTAGGGCTCCTCGTCGAAGACCTCTAGTCTCATGACATCGCTTACAAAGATTGTTGATAATCACAAGAAAGGACGGTGGACAGATGCGAAAATAGGAAAGGTTTCTACTACAGAAACATCCGAGAAGGTGAAGAAGTTAAGAGCGACCCTTAAAAAGTATGTCGGTATAAAGGTGCGCGAGCTCGTGGCTCGTTGGGACTACGATGAGATACTAACGATGGCTGCACTCTATGAGGAACTGACCAAGGCACCGGTAACCTACATATCGAGGCTGGCCACGTACGGGACTGTGATAGAAAAAGGATTCAAGGCCTCTCAGCGAGTTGAAACTGTGCACCAACGTGTCATATTGCATGAAAACTTGGCCATAGAGAAGCAAAAAAGGGTGGACGCTGAGTTGGAGTTAGTCAAGGCTTTGGCTCAGAGAGGAGACAACTTGGCTGTACAAATATTTGCGATGAAGAAGGCGCTTTTGAAGCTTGAGGCCGAGAAGAAACAAGTTGGTATGGAATTCCAAAAGGGTGTTGAGAATCTATCCCACGTTCTAGAGGAATCGTCTGAAGCATATGAGAAGCATCGTGTGGTCGTGCGTGAGTGGAAGGAGGTGCAAGCATCTGCTGAATATTCTTATGAGATCATCGACAAGGCAGATGTAGTTTGGGTTCAGTTTCTCAACACTCTTTAGACACAAGTGAAAGTGCATATTTGCGGCTAAGGTCTATATAAAGAACATATAATTTTTTTATTGGAGGTTCAGTTTTGCTATATATACCATGGAATCTAGTTCAGAAATTAATCCACCATAATAAAATTCAGAGCCGTGCGAACATTTACGGCTGCCCAAAGCGAATTATAAAAATTTCTACAATAAAAATAATAATACATATTACACCAAAGGAGATAATTAAAGAACTAAAATAATTAAAATATTATCTATAGATAAAGATTTCATTTTAAATACTAATCAAGTATTTATTTTTAAATTTTATAACTAAATTTTAAAATAAAATAATTAAATTACTCAGTGTTTATATACCACAATTAAACAAAGATAAATTTTTCTCATCTTGAAACTTTTAATATTTTGAAAATGCATTCAAAACTATAATCACCAACATCTATTTACTCTGATTGTTTGACAATTAACAATTGTCTACATTGTTTGTTACTTAGGAAACCATAAGCTCCTGTTTTCTAAATCCTAATTATAACATTGATTTCATTTATTATAACTCAAACTCTTATAGTTATACTATGCTTCTGAAAGGATGATGCCCTCAACTTTTTAAATTTTTTTGCTGCCATAAGCGAAAGTTTCTTTTTTTCATACTGTGGCACGGCACTGATAAAACTGCAACCCCAGTTGCGTAAACTATCCAATGAAAACATTATCCAGTCCACATGCTTGACTATCATCAAGCAACATCTCTTGAAAATACCATAAACGCCTAAGTCTTTACTAGATATCCTCTTGGTAATTATAATAATTGCTTAACCATAAACTTAGGATTCTCAAGCGATTTTTTCTTCTTTTTTTTTTGTTCTCTTCCGAAAGAAAAGAAACTTTTTTTTTTGTAAAAGATAAAGAAACTATTTTCTTGAAAAAAAAAAGAAACTATTCCAATCTTGAGTATACTCTTCAAGATGTTTATCCATCTCATCAACCACCTCATGACTTTTCCAAGTCTGCTACAAGCTGTCCACTTATGTACTCCACCTCTTCATCAGAAGTTGCACATTTGAACTTCATGTATGACTTTTTGTCAAAAATACTTAAAATATGAAGACGAATAGTGATGATCTGAATGATCCGTCAGAGAATAATTATGGCCCTTTTTATCACTCGTATATTATGGTTGTATCCACCTTTTTAGTATATCTTTTTAGTAGGTCTGGACAAATAAATCGAACCCGAAAATCCAAACCGAATTAGATCCTATAAAAATAAAATCAAACCGTTTTGAACCCGACATAAATACTGAATGAATCTTGTTTATGGTATTTCGGTTATGAGTATTATCCCAGCCGAATCCGAACCTAAATGGATATTCGATAGAACCGAAAAAAAAATTAAAATCTCAAAAAATAGTCTATACCAAACATGATCTCAATTCCTAATATGTATCCAAAATACATTAAGATATTATTGAACATCTAAAGTAATTATCTATTACATAAATAATTAACTCAAATACTTAGCTTAATATATATATATATATATTGGTATTTGGTTAATATTAATGTTTGTGTTCAATATTAATAATTAGGTTAATATAGATTTTGGCTAGATCGACTTGAGAAATGTTTGTGTTTCTCGAAATGTAGTTTTTCTTTATTATCTTGTTTATTATATGTTTGATTCTTCATTGGGTTTTCTATTTCATAGTTCAAGGTTCAGCGTCTTGATGATTGATGGTTGAAGGTGGCGGTTGAAACTTGAAGTTTTTAGATTTTGATTTTGATTTCATTGAATAATGTTTTTTTCATGAGAACTTGGTTTTCGTATTAAGCCTTCATTTATTTAGTTTTCTTTCTATCAATAACTATGTATACCTTTTGTTTGATATTGAATGATCAGGTTTGATGTTTCTTTTTATTTTTGAATCGATTTTACTTATATTTTGATTACAAAATAGGTATAAATCATGTACTTTTAAACTAAAGAGCTGATTTTACTTATGTTTTAGTTACAAAGTAGGCTCTCAGAACGTGTTCTCAGATGCCCGTGGCCTTGCCTCCCTATTTACTTCACAGGAATTGGTACACTGCTGTGTAATTCCTCTGATCCTATCCAGTTGTATTCTCTTCTATGTTGTAGCATCAATGTGGTTGTCTCTTAATTTCCATTATGTCCGTTTCTTGAACAATTTCTCCTTTATGGAGTGTAACCACCTTTAAGTTTAATGAAATTGTTGCACAAAAAAAAAGTTACAAAGTAGGTACAATCAGGTACTTTTAAACTGAAAACCGTTTGGGACCCGAACCCGAAAATACATCAGATTGTACCGGTTCTTTGAAGATTTACTAATCCTGATCCAAACCCGACAGAACCCGAACTAGTCCCAAACCGAACTTTCATATAATCCGAATGGGGCTGATTTTGATAAACTTGAAAAACCGAGATCCGGTTGGACAAAACTGAAAACCGATTAGAACCCGAATGCCCAGACCTACTTTTTAGTATATGGGCATATATGTTTTGTATAACAAGTTGTTTTGAGTAGTTCATAACACTGTGTGTTTGTAATCTTAAATTCAATTCAGTGAAATTATTTGCTGATTTTTAAGTATTAATTAAAAGTCTTTAAATAAATTTCAAATTAAACCCTAAAAATTCACTCTTTAATTCACTGGCTAAGCATTTATTAATATTTATATACAAAAAATGTTTGGATTTTGAATAAAAAATGAATTATGCAAATTTTAATGTAAAAATGTTTACAAAAGATCTTTAACATGGTGTAAAGAGTACCATCAGAAATGATCTTATAAATCTATTACGTAAATCATCATAATTTAGATAAAAATTATCGGTATTAGAATCATTTAATTAATATCTTTAATAGTTTATAACAACATAGTTATTTTGTTAGGGTTAGATAAACGGCTTTAATGCTTCGCAAACGCACACTTTCAGATCAAGGTCAATATTTGATATTCAATTTTACAGTCTAATATATATATGACCCCAAGTCAGATTAGTCATAAATTATGTATTTGTTTCCTTCGTTCAATTATGTCATTTTCGTTTATTTTATGGGTTAAAATCCATGCCAATTCACTTGCAAATCAAAGATATTAATTGTTTTATTTTATAGTCAACATTTGTCTGTCACATTATATGTATAATAGATTTAATATGACCCTAAGTCTGGATAGTCATAAGTTAAGAATTTGTTTCCTTCGTTTGTTCATGAATCATGGCCATGTGAACACCTATATATATGATATAAAACTTATTTTATGGCCGATTTCACATTTTTTTTTTGTTTAAGTTTCTTTTGTTAAGAGAATAAAATAATGAAATTTGCTTCCATTGAGAGGTGTACATGTATAGTTCTTATACGAAATAATTAAATTTATTTTGAATTTTTTTCTCAACTTCTGAATTTTTAAAGATCAGAATCTTTTTGTTATTAGAACTAGAGCTGGCCCTGCTTCTATAGTACATGCACAAACGGATACGTCTTGAATAACTTTCGATAACTTATTTAGAGAAGAGAGTAGAGAGAAATAGGAAGAGAAAGAGGAGAAAGAAAGTGATTAATTTGGTTAGTTGGTGAATTTGAGTTTTTTGTTTATATATTGGGTGCAATTTCTGTTGTCTTAAGATCTTAGGCTTAATAGAGAACTGTTTTTGTAACCTGTCATATTGTAACTAAACCTGGAAAATTAGAACGAAAAAATGATAAGTACACAAGGAGGAGAAGATAATTAAATTCGAGGGTTTTTAGATCCATTAAATTCGAGTGCTCCTTAAGAAAAAATAAAAACTGGATATGGATGATAGACTTTAGGTTTACATACACCGAAGCAGCAGATTAGTTTAATAGGACATTTTTTGTTAAGTATGTGAATTTTCATTAACAAGTTAATGATACAAGGAGATTGCAGATTTGAAAGACTCAAATCCTAAAAATCTAATAAGCTAATTAAAGCACATAAGCCAAAGAGAGCCACAAAAAGGTAAAAAAAGACTCTCTGAAATAACTTAAGGTTTAATCATAATCCCTAAATATTAGATTAAAGCTTTGCAAATGAATATGTTCGAACAGCCATTTGGTTTCAGCTGGTCACTTATTGGTCTTGATACCGAAACCTGCACCACGAGAAAAGGTTACAGGGGTTAGCAACCTGAGAACAGTCCGAAGCATTGTGGACTGTCCCAAAGGTGACTGCGACAAGAGGATAGGCGAATCAGGGTTGACTAGGTCCTGGTCCGGCAATCGCAACCATTGCAATCCACTCCAGACAAAGAACACTCCCGAAATGTGACGAACCGGGCCAGGAGAATCCAACCCGACGCCAAGAGGCCAGTAGGTTAAGCACCAGCGAAATACTAGCAGACGAAAGTGGAGGAATATATAACTGAAACCCGGTCCCGTCGAAACGAGCAAATCACAAGAGGATCTAGCTTGATAGAACCAAAATCGAGCACCTTCCTTTTTGGTTCAAGGACACGGCCCAAAGTGGTGATCTTGTCAACCAGCTCGACCCAATCAAGGTTTCTCCACCAGGTCGTGCTGATCACACCGACCGAGCCGCATGTTCTGTCCACCGTATTGACCCGCGTACGTCAGGAATGGAGCTTCGGCTGGAGCCACGACCAGGAGACCGAAATGACCGTACCAGAGCTCATCTTTCCCGACCAACTCGACATTCAAAGACCCACGGTCGAGCTAGACTTAGCTTGGGTCGTGAGGAAACCGAAGACGGGCATGCATTCTCATCCGCGGAACCATCCGGACAGTCCCGCATGCGTCCTTATCTTTACCCCGTGCATCCATCTCGTTCAGATGCATCTGGACGCTTGGACGAACCTTGACCAGGCTGTCTCAAAATCATCACTTTGACTGGTCTTCATCATTTTCCGCAACTTTGACCAAGACTGCATCAATTTCTACAACTTTGACTCTCTATTAATTATCTAGTCAAATGTTGTATTTTCTAGACATCTTTTTCCGCACTTTCTTCATTGCTTTCTTTGACTACATCTAGTATAAATATGTAATCTCTACAATGAATAAAATCAGTTCATTTTGGTTTCATTTTTGTTTCTTCTCTGAGTGAGAGAGAGAGTTCTTTAGCTAGTTCATCGGTTTGAACCGGCTTGTTGATTTGGTGGTTAGCAAATCATCTTTGTGTGTCTCTTTGGTGGTTAGCCAACACACATTCATCCTTCTTAGGTGGTTAGCCTTAAGATCGTGGTATATCAAGAGCCACTCCGCATCTCTTGACGATCCATTCATTCCATCCCAGTTCCAGGAGTGCCTTTGCCTTCTCGGTTCATATCCAACACCCGGCCAAAGCCATCCTTCCGATTTTGGGCGTATCATTTGGTATCAGAGCCACTTTGGCTGGTTTGTTTTCATTCTTCTTTTCATCTTCTCATCTATTCATCATTTTCTTTTCTTATTTCTTTTTGGATCCGGGCTGTTCCTTTACTCCCTTGTGATCGCCATTTAAAAAAAAAAAAAAAAGAGAAAACGATTTAAAAAAAAAAGAGTAAAAGTTTTGGCTTGAATCACTTCTGAAGAGAAATCCAGAGGGAGTGGTGGAAGAGAAAGCCTGCTGGCCGAGGAGAAATCCGGCCTTAGGACAGTTAAGGCGGATCCACACAAAAAAAAAAAATCTCTTCATCTTTCTTTCTCTTTTCTTTTTCCCACAAAGTTGTTTGGGTTTTTGATTGCTGATTTTGACTGCCTATCATCCTTTGAACCAGTGGAAAGAACTCTGAGTGATCACCTAAAAATCGAGAGCTAAACACTTTGAGAGTGTGAGGATTTTATTTGCTAACTTGGTTGTTAAGTGTTTTCAGGATGTTTGGACTTCTCAAGAAATCAAAACCACAACAAGACGTCTACTTTCCTTTTAAAACTGTTTTTGAAAAAGAGCAATTGATTTTTGATAAGAAACAGTTTGCTTCTAATGAGTTTGATTTTGTGCAGAAACAAAAGGAGAGACAAAACAGGTCCAATGATGATGAGAAGAGGGTCAGAAGTGGTGATCGTCCCTTCATCAAAGCCAAGAGAAGAAACCGTGAGGTGCTAGATCAGAACGAACTTCAGACTTATGCCAGCTTGGAGAAAATGTTGCATAAGGCAATTCATGCTATCCGGCAACTCAAAAGGAAGGGAAACACCAACACTTCTTCAACACCAAAACAACAATGTAAGTCTTCTTATCTTTTAAATTCTGATTTGAAAACTAATGAGATTTCTTTTGATAAAAGCAAAGCCGTGAAACCCACAAGCAAAGCTCATTCTACCAGGTGTTTCAAATGCCATAGAGTCGGCCATTACGCTAACAAGTGCCAAAACCAGAAACCTTTGGTGACATTGGAGGAAGTTGAAACCGAGCCAGAAAAGGAAGGACTTTCAGATCCATTGCCAATTTTCGATGACTACCCACATGAACCGAATGAAGGGTCAGATGGAGAGCAAAACCATGGTCATCAAACAAATCAAGAAAGATCTTCGTCCATTCAAGAGCCAGACCAAACCCAAGGTGAGCAATGTATTGATTATGATTCTTTTGCTTACACCCCTTTTCCTTTTAATGTTCCAGATTTGAGGACAAATCTTTTTGAAGAGGGAGAGTAGGATAGAACCAAAATCGAGCACCTTCCTTTTTGGTTCAAGGACACGGCCCAAAGTGGTGATCTTGTCAACCAGCTCGACCCAACCAAGGTTTCTCCACCAGGTCGTGCTGATCACACCGACCGAGCCGCATGTTTTGTCCACCGTATTGACCCGCGTACGTCCGGAATGGAGCTTCGGCTGGAGCCACGACCAGGAGACCGAAATGACCGTACCAGAGCTCATCTTTCCCGACCAACTCGACATTCAAAGACCCACGGTCGAGCTAGACTTAGCTTGGGTCGTGAGGAAACCGAAGACGGGCATGCATTCTCATCCGCGGAACCATCCGGACAGTCCCGCATGCGTCCTTATCTTTACCCCGTGCATCCATCTCGTTCAGATGCTGGACGCTTGGACGAACCTTGACCAGGCTGTCTCAAAATCATCACTTTGACTGGTCTTCATCATTTTCCGCAACTTTGACCAAGACTGCATCAATTTCTACAACTTTGACTCTCTAATAATTATCTAGTCAAATGTTGTATTTTCTAGACATCTTTTTCCGCACTTTCTTCATTGCTTTCTTTGACTACATCTAGTATAAATATGTAATCTCTACAATGAATAAAATCAGTTCATTTTGGTTTCATTTTTGTTTCTTCTCTGCGTGAGAGAGAGAGTTCTTTAGCTAGTTCATCGGTTTGAACCGGCTTGTTGATTTGGTGGTTAGCCAATCATCTTTGTGTGTCTCTTTGGTGGTTAGCCAACACACATTCATCCTTCTTAGGTGGTTAGCCTTAAGATCGTGGTATATCAAGAGCCATTCTGCATCTCTTGACGATCCATTCATTCCATCCCAGTTCCAGGAGTGCCTTTGCCTTCTCGGTTCATATCCAACACCCGGCCAAAGCCATCCTTCTGATTTTGGGCGTATCATAGCTGCTGGGAGGACACAGCGGACATCTTTCTTCCGAAACTTTGGAAACAGAGGAGAAGGAACTCCCATAAACAGGCAGAGAGGATACAACTCGTCGCATGCAAAGACAAAACATACATTGTAAATAATTTACGAATGTTATTTAATCTTTTTATCATAAATTTAAGATATTTATAAAAATAGTTGATATTTAAAAAATAGTATCAAACTTGCGATAAAATTAAAATTTTCATTGAAAAATAATGTGTCCCCTCTTGTATTTGATTTCCTAATCTAATTGATATGTTGGCCGATCGAGAAGCAGCTAGTCGTGAAAAATGCCAATAACTAATAGATAAATAACCTGAAAGCTAATTTTTGTTTTCTTTATTTAAATCTACTCAGAAATTTATCATTTTAATCATTTACTAGTTGTATGCAGATGTGTTTCTTTTTATTTAGATATTTAAATTTTAGTTAATAAGTAATATATTAAAAAAATTAATTCAGTTATTTATGAAATATAATATATAAATATCGAAAAGTTATATTGTTGTTTCATAGATCAAAACTATACTCATTTAATTATATTTATGTTTTAATAATTAGTTATAGTTTACTTAATCATTTAAGAAACAGTTGCAAAATATTTTTATAAAATTTTGCTATATTAAAAATATAAATATGTATATATGTTCATAATTAAATTAAAAGATATATAAACATATTATTTGCATTTTAAGTGTATTGATTCTTGTTTTACCGAGGTTTGAGGTTGAGTGTAGATGATGTTATTAACCTTCGACCATATCGATATCGTTACTTATATCTGGGGAGCCCCTTTCAAATAGGTACTTTAAACCAACATGGGACTTATATATTCTACGTGCTAGAAAATGTTGCTTGGTAAAAATTAGAATAGAAATTATAGTCAACGTCTTGATTGAGATCTAAATGTCTGATTTTAAATCAAAATGCTCTCGTTAAGAAATAATATACAAATAGTTGATGGTTGAGTTGAGGCTAACATGTGTTCTCACTTGTCACATATGCATAATCATATACTCTATAATATGTATTTTGTTATCTCATGTTGCACGTTAACGTTATTCTATGCTTCGAATATTTACCAACTACAGTTAATAATAGTAACAAAAATCTTTTGTATGTACTTATATATCTATATGTTTTTGTTATTATTAGAGTCACACTTTAATTTTTTATAATTGTTCTGTATGTTTTCATTTGTACTCTATATCCGTAAACATTTCTCCAACAATGAATGTAACATAAAGTACGGATCGGCAGACAAAGTATATATAAAATATATGTGCTTATATAAAAGATACGATTTGGTTTAGTGCTCATCGCATTATTGATTTACCTCAGCAGAGAAGTTCACAGATCGAACGTGGATAGTTTTTACTCTCAATATTAACATGGACAAGATTAGACTAATTACAATTTTTTTTGTGCAACATGTTATTTTAATAGCTTTACTGGATCTTCTATTTTCAAATAACTGAACTTTTAAAAAACATAATTAACCTGAAACCATATCATGCAATCTTAATGTTATTATATGATATATTCTTTAATTTTTCGATTATGTTTTTTTTTCAGTTGAACTAAAGACATTTGATTCAGTATTTAAACTTTTAAAATAAAATCCTTTTAAAATTCAAGTTATTCAAAGAAAATAATGTTTTTTTCTTTGAAACTAAAAGAAAATAATGTTAACCTAAGATAAAACTTCAACTGATAAAAGAGTGGATATTGGATAAGCATAATTGCATGAGTGTTACACACAAAGAAACTACTGAAAACTAGTCGGTGGTATAGTGGCAAGTGAGCTTCTCTACGTTAAGCAATTTAGATTCGAAGGTACCTTATTTTCATCATATGGCTATATTGATATGAGTCTATAACTTAGAGGCCATTTAAATAGGTAGAAAAAATTGAGAAATTGCTAAAAATAACATAAATTAAGTAACAATTTACCAAAATACACACTATCAAAATATATTAACATTTGGATTTATACTTTAATGATTGTTGTTTAGGGTTTAGTGTTAAAGGAGTGAGGTTGAGTTTCTATTTTTTTATAAATATTTAGAAAAATTAATTAAGTTTATTTTCATCAAAAAGTTAAGGTATTTTTAGAAATTGTCATTTAAAGATAAATTTGCAAAGTGATATCAAACTTGTGGTAAAATTGAAAATTCCTCAAAAAAGTTTATCCATAAGTTGCAGGGAAAATTGCAATTGTACCACAAGTTTGATACCACTTTGGAGATTTACCTTTAATGAATGACAATTTTCAAAAATACTTTTGAATTATGATGAAAATAGACTAAATTATTTTTTTCTAAATATTTATAAAACATTTAGAAACTCAACATCACCCATCAATACTAAACTCAAAACAATAATCATTAAAGTGTAAATTCAGATATTAATATATTTTTGATTGATGTATTTTTGCAAAGTGATATTTAACTTATGATATTCTTAGCAATTTCTCTAAGTTACACCTCCATTTAATATTAATCTAAAAATTAATTTGAACCATTCTATATGTTTGGAATACTTTTAGGATCCATTTAAATAACTGGAAAAAGAGATTAATCTGAACTTTTTTATATGTCTTGAATACTCCAATTAATAAAAAAAAAACTATTGATAAAGAGCGCTGACTTGTTCGTAAGGAGAAGGAACGTGGAATATATATAAAATAAAGCCTCGTGAATTTATATTATTAAATTAAAAAGCCACGTTGAGTTGTTAACTCGGGTTTTATTTAAAGCCTTGCTACATGGTTCCTCAAGCTTCAAAACAGTGTATCTTGATCTTTGTGATAACAACTTACGAACATGGGAACAAAGTTCTTAGCTCTGGTTTTGTCTCTGTGTCTTGCTCTCTCAAGCTTCTATGAAGTTTCTTGCCAGGTACGTCATACACAAAACACCTTTTCTTTAATTAACCATATTAAACGAAACATGATCATAACAATTGATTTCTAACGCATTAACTTTTGGGTTGTAGGATGAAGGAACTACAGGTTTGAGTTTAGATATAATCGAGCGTGAATATCGAGGTAATCTTAAACTACAATGTCTGAAGAAGCTCATATTTTTTGTTGGGTCAAAACTGAAGAAACTAATATATCTTATATGAACATGATTTGTGGTTGCAGCTAACAAGTCTCTCCAAGGCAACGAAGGAGAAGATCAATGTAAGACATCTCTCTCTCTCTTGTTTCTTGTTTCTGAAAATTACTGTCAAAGATTAAGACAATTAATCTCTTTGTTGTGTATGTAATCTCATCAGCTGGTGGTCAGAAAAACAGTACAGTGACAGTTAAAAAGACTATTTCTCTGTCCATATCAGAAGAATCCGTGGAAACTCATGAAGTCTCTGCTCATACCTCGTCTCAGGTCAGTTTCTGTTTATTGATTAGCTTTGCTTATAAGGTGACTATGATCTAAAGATTCCTGCAAAGTAGTGCCCTCTTAACTAATCTGTGGTTTCTTTTACCTTGGATCTATAGCTAGGAGCTGTTACTGATGAAGTTGTTAAACCTTCCAGTATGTTGGACCATATTGAACTTGAGTTCCAAGGCAAGTCAAGATGTTTACTCTGTTTTTGTTCTGTTTTTCTTAAACTTTAATAATGTTTCTACAAGAAGCTTGGATCAAACTCTTGATGCAAGTTTTTTTTTAATGTTACTTGATTACAGCACATATCAATGAGCTTAAAAAGGCTGGATCTGATGGTATCAACAAGGTTGATGAAGAACTAGGTTAAGAAAAAAAAAACAAAGACTCTTCCTCATTCTTCAAGAACCCTATTGCTTAAAGAGTGTTTCTTATGCTGACTTTGTAGTTTTAGCTGCTCAGAGGAAGAAAATGATGGAAGAGATTGAACTCGAGTTTGAAGGTACCTTTCAATGTTTCTCTCTAACTTCACACTAGTTCTTGAAACCAATGTCGTTGATAGATTCATACTGACTTTTTCATTATCTCATAATTACTTGCAGCTGCTGCAGCTGGATTTGCAAAACTCAAGATTGATGGTTCCACTCAAGGAACAGATGATGAACAATGTAAGAAAACAAAAACACATTTTTACTCTAGAACTTGTTACGGTCATTAGGTTCTTCTATAGTCTAAGTCCAAGTTTATATTCTTGCTTTACAGCTGCAATGAGACAAAGCATGTTGGACGAGATTGAACGTGATTTTGAAGGTATTTTGACATACTCAATTGTTTAATTAAGTAGTTAGTTAACTAACAATTAGTCTGTTTCTTCTGTTTCATTTCCAACTTGAAGCTGCTACAAAAGGTCTTGAACAACTAAAGGCTGATGATTTAACCGGAGACAACGATGCAGTACATGGTAAAAAAGCTATCTCATTGTTACTTCGTTTGATGCAATGTCTTTGTTTACAGTAATATTGAGTCATACTTTGTGTGTTTGTTATAGCTGCAAGGAGACAGAAGATGTTGGAAGAGATCCAAATAGAGTTTGAAGGTATCTTAATGTTTAAACAGTAACACTTTTTTTAGTTAGGTATCTTAGACTCTGTTCTGTCCTCTGTTTTCAGAAGCTACAAAAGGTCTTGAAGAACTAAGGCATTCCACTATAAGCACAAATGATGAATCTCACTGTAATATTTGCTCTTCTTATACATTCATGATCCACTAATCTCAACTTGAGGACTCATAGATCTCATTGTCTTGTTATAGCTGCAACTAGAAGTAGTATGCTAGATGAGATTGAACGTGAGTTTGAAGGTATCTTGACATACTCCTAGTTGTTTCACATTCTTTGTGGGAGACTTCTTTAGATTAAATATTCTGTTTTATCTTCTTCTACTTGCAGCTGCTACAAGTGGTCTTAAACAGCTAAAGATCAATGCTTATACTGTCCAAGATGATGACAAAGAACAAGGTAAGAAACTCTCATTTCTAGTTTGTCCCTCATTCAGTTTTCTTATATCATATCTTATTTACAGCTGCTAGGAGACAAAGTATGCTATATGCAATTGAAAGGGAATTTGAAGGTGATTTGACTTATTAATCATCATATGCATTGAGAATCTTTAACTCTTTCTTGGTTCAAGAAGTTACAAGAGTGTTTCCTATCTTGCAGCCGTTACCGATAGCTTTAAACAGCTTGATGATCTCTCTGATAGCAAAGATGAGGGAGACCAATGTAAACTAATATCACCATTTAACCTTCTTATGGTTCCTTAACCTTTCTTGGAGTTTTAGTTCTCAGACAGTTCTTTTTTGTCTTTGTTATCAGCTGCAAAGAGGCAAAGTATGTTGGATGAGATTGAGCGTGAATTTGAAGGTACTTTTAAGTTTTAACATATTCATTATCCTTGTAATAAGCTTTTGTGGTTCTTAGATCAAACTTTGTATCATTTTCTCTGTTTCATCAAACTACTTTTCAGCTGCTACAAGTAGTCTTAAGAAGCTAAACTTTGATGATTTCACTGAAGGAGATGAGAGTGCACAAAGTAATAACTTTTTCTAATTACTATTTTTCTGATCTATTTACATCATCCACAGTATTCTGAAGAATGGTTTTATGTTTTGTTACAGATGCAAAGAGAAATATCATGCTTGAAGCTATTGAACGCGAGTTTGAAGGTTACTTTCACATAACACTAAACTTCTTTGCTGAATGCTAATAATCCTTCAAAAAAAAGGTAAATTAGATAAGTTATATTCTATCTTTATGTTCTTACTTGCAGCTGCTACAAAAGATCTTGCAGAGAGAAAGTCTAGTGATTCAACAGAAGGCAAAGATGATGATGAACACTGTAAAAAAAATTCTTCCTCTGTAAAATATATTGTTACATTTTTTGTTTCTAATGTTACTGAATCAGATTTTTTGTATCCATGTTTTGTTACAGCGGCACGTAGAAAAAGCATGCTTGATGCTATTGAACGAGAGTTTGAAGGTACTTCATCACATTCCTCTCTCTGAGCTTGAAGGAAATTTGAACCATTCTTGGGTTCAATATGTCTTAAAAACTATATGAATCCAAATCAAAATGTTCTAGAAAAAGTTACATAATGCATTATTTTTTCCTGTTCTATGTTTCAGCTGCAACAAGAGGCCATGTAGAAAAGACTTATAATAAACAAGGTAATAAGAATATGATACCTTTGTTCCTCTCAAAGCCTTCTGAAATAAAATATTTTGTCTTTTTTTTTGGTCAACAGCTGAAACTCAGAGAAGCAGCATGTTGGAAGAAATGGAAAGTGAATATGATGCAGCTGAAAGTGCAAAGGCTTATGGAAAATACTGTAAGAAACCACTTCTTATGTTAATGTAATGTTTCTATCTTTTAGTTTTTTCGGTCTGAGACAGATCTTACATGTGTTGTCACAGCAGCAGCTGCAAAGAGTTCACCAACCATAAGTATTCAGAGAAATTCTGGTGGATCCAACTGTAAGTAATCCACAGATTCTCACAAACACATTTCTCTAAATGGATCTAGATCTTAATGCTTAATGTTTTTTTGATACAGCTGGTTTTGGCAAGTCTACAGGTTAGTTTTGAAGCTCATTCTTGTGAATATACTTAACCAAAGAAACTCACAAGAGAGCTACTCTTACTTGTCTTGTCTTTGTTTGTTTGTGTTTCTTGCAGATGGTGTGTGTGGTTGTTTTAACCAAGGCAAAGATGGTCTTAAGCTAGACACAGATTGTTCAATTAACATAGCGGAGATAATCACTGATGAATCAAACCTACAGGTTTGCTATCTAGATTTTTCTTTGAAAAAACATTGGAAGGACTCTAATATCAAAATCAGTTTCTTGACTTACAAGCTTTGATGTTGTCTTTGATAGGGCTCAGAGACCTCTAGCCTTACCACTTCACTGAACAATCTTGTTCATACCCATATAGAAGAAACCTCCTCAAAGGTAGGCACAACCATTGTCTCATCTTCATCAGTTACTTCCACCACAAGCGAATCATCAGCTACAATAGAGAACATAGAGAGCTTAAAGCGAACCCTAAAGAAGCTACGTGGTCTAACCGCACGTGACCTTGTAAACCATCCCAAATTCGAAGAGATTATAGAAGCCGGTACACGTTACGAGGCACTCAGCTCAGCTTCAATAGGTTACATCTCTTTGCTAGCCAAATACAAAACCGTCATTAAAGAAGGAATCGAGGCTTCTCATAGAGTCCACCTCGCTCAAACCCAGGCCAAGATTCTCAAAGAAACCGCCATGGAGAAGCAGAGAGCTGTGGACGCAGAGTTCGCATTCGCCAAGACTCTAGCTCAAGGAGGAGACGCGTTGTCTATCAAAATCTTTGCGATCAAGAAACTGTTGGTTAAGCTTGAAGCAGAGAAAGTTAATATTGATCTTAAGTTTAAGTCGACGGAGACCAAACTAGGACGGCTTCTAAAGGAGGCTTCTCAGGCTTATGAAGAGTATCATGTGGCAGTGCGTAAGGCTAAGGACGAGCAAGCTGCTAAGGAGTTCGCTCTTGAGACGACCAAGAGAGCAGAACATATTTGGGCTGAGTTTCTTAGTTCACTTAATTGAGCTAATGAGATTCTTGATTGTTGTTAAGACATATGTACAACTAGTTGTGGTTCTTGTCTTGTTTTTCTTTGTGTTGTTTTGTTACAGACTTTGTTTGTTGGTTATATCAGGTGAAAGAGGCTGAACATTTTCAAAGCTAAGAGTGAATGTGTGAGAAATTTGTAATCACAAATAATGTTTAGTCCTCTAATAAAACTTTATTTTCAATTCTAGTTGATAAGAGCATATTGTGGATCAGTATTTCACAATGTGTTTCTCGATATTAAAATATCAATATTGAAAATAATTCAATTGTTAAAATTTAGTAGTTAAAAAATTCCACCATCTTCTAACTTTTTCAAATGACTATTCTCAATTTCTCTTCTCATTTTTCTCTTACTTTGTATTTTTATTATTATCTTTGTGAAAAAAATTATTGATAATGATGTTCTTATGCTATATAACTACATATCGTTCTTTATTTTTTTATCATTTGATTAATTTCATACCACTATGCAGATGCTATTAACAATTACATAGGCCACAACTCGAAAGATATAACAGTTTAAGGGCTAAAAGAATAAATCTAAATTACCTTTTTGTAAATAAAATTTTGTAATTATTAATCTTCTAAATATTATTTGTGAACTTATTTACAAAGATGATGACATGACTTTTGAAAAACGATAATACTACATTAGCATAATTATGATATGTATAATTTTTTTATAAAGTTTTATATTTTTTGGAAAGTTTTTTTAACATGATAATGACTTATATATCACTATTAGTTTTTATAAATATTTATTTTTAAAACTATTTTAATATATTAATAACTTATATATAACCATTAAATTAATATATATCACATTAATAAAAAAATAAGAATAATTATAAATGGATTTTTTTATATCAATTTATATATCATATTATATATATATAGTTAAAGTTAGTTGAAAAAATCGTCTTAACTACTCAGAAACACAATAATCGAGGTAAACCTTAAAACAAATAAAAATCCAAAAACATATTTATATGCATATTTAACGTTGGATGATAAAAAACATATTTAAATATAAAATAAAATATAAATTTTAATTTTAATTTAGTTTTATAAAATGTATTCTTACTTCTACTGAAATTAAAATAAAATAAAAATAAATATTTAAACGAAATCAAAACTATATAATATTCACATTTTTCTGATAAAGAGATTTGTGAGATGAGTAATATTTTATAAAGAATTTTTTTATTATAAATAGTTAGTAAATTAGTTAATAACTCCGATTTATTTCTCCAGTATGATTAGCACACAGTATTTTGACTATTTACAACTTAGAAATAAAAAAGAGTTAAACACCAATATAATTACCACACAATAGTTAGAAAAAACAAACCACACAATAATTAGAAAAAAAAACGAACCACACAACTCTAAGCAATTTTTCTGGATCGCCATGCAAGACATGTGTTGCGAGTTTACATACTTCTATATACAAAATTAATCTCCACTTCAAATAGAAATATCAACCAGTAAACATAAAGTTCAAAAGAAACAACAATAAACGTATTTATAACGTAAAAATATTACCAAAATCAGTATGTTATCATCACAGTTTGCTATCTTTTGCATCATCTTAATTACTTTATTTCCTCTTCATGAATGTATGTGTTTATACTAGTTTCCTTTTTATTATCATCTACTTTTTACCATTACAGTCACTGAGTCACATCATAATATCCATGGTAATTATTTGTTTCTCCTAATGATATTGTTGTTACCTTTTTTATTTATATAGTTGTCGATGGTCAAGGTCTTGAAGCAGACAAAGAAACTTGTAAAGAAATCAAATGCGGCAAAGACAAAAACCTTACTTGTCCTTGTTGTGTCTCCAAAGCCGGATCTCAGAACAGGTGTTACAAGGACATGGCACAATGTTCGCGTATCTGTGGCAAGCGTTTATAAGCTATCTCAAAAACTTACATCGAAGATCATAAATACATGAATAAATAATTTATTTACTAACTTATAGCTACTTTCTTTTTCTATTATATGAATAACACATGCTTTTGTAATCCAACAAATACAGTTTATACTTGTTGTATTTGTGTTAGAGGCTTTCATATTCTATGTAATGCACAACAGTTAAACCTATTTTCTCTCCTTTTCATATTGTTTCTACAACTAATTTTAAATATTTTATGGTTAATAACTAAGAAAAAGTTTTTTTAACTTCATAATTTATTAAAAAAATAATATTTCCTATTTTCTTCTAAACTGTATATCTACCAAGTAAAGAGAAAAAACTCTGATCAGAAAGTAAATTTAGAGATCTTTATTATCAGCCTTATAACAACAATAAAAATCTTGATATAGCTGCAACTAGAACAAGTATGCTAGATGAGATCGAATGTGAGTTTGCAGGTATCTTGACAACTCAGTATCTCTCCTACTTGGTTAACAATCTTTGTGGTGAGACTTCTTAGATAAAAGATTCTGTCTCAACTTCTTATACTTGCAGATGCTACAAGTCTTAAACAGCTAAAGATTAATGCTTACACTGTCCAAGATGATGATGAGGGAGACCAATGTAAACTAATATCACCATTTAACCTTCTTGTGGTTCCTTAACCTTTCTTGGAGTTTTAGTTCTCAGACAGGTCTTTTTGTCTTTGTTATCAGCTGCAAAGAGGCAAAGAGTGAATTTGAAGGTACTTTCAATCCATGTTAATAAGCTCTTTCGATCAAATTTTGAATCATTTCCTCTGTTTTACCAAAACTACTTTGCAGCTGCTACAAGTAGTCTTAAGAAACTAAACCTTGAAGATTCCACCGAAGGAGATGAAAGTGCACAACATAATGACTTGTGCTAACTACTTTTCTTATGATCACTTTGAATCCTCCATGGTATTCTGAAGAATTACAGAGAGGTGGAAGGGGAGAGGACGATAACAGGGAGACAGGGCGATATATGGTGGGGTTGTGACGATGGGGCATCATCATCAAGGACACGTGTACAGTGGGATGAATTAGATTCAGCCAACCTCTGACTCCGTTAACTCGAGATGACTCTCACTGAGCTTTAGATTCACTATATGCAATGTAAATGTCTTGTCTGTAAAATGGAAGTCTCTCACATCTGAATCACAATCTCAGTTTCTTGACTAGCTTACATCTTTATGAATATGGTTTTTATTAAGAGCTTAGAGACCATCTAACGACACAAGAAGTCACTGTCCAATCTTGTTCAGACGCAATAGAACAGAAACGTTCTCGAAAAACTCACAAGCGAACCATTTACAAGGCTAGAGCTAGGTAGCAAAGGACGTGAAAAGGTTGAGAAGATGTACATGAATGAAGCAACACATGTACAAGAGATTTGTGGATGTTCTAGTAAAATGCATGAGACCCTAGCTAAGTGTGTACTTCCTTGGTTTATTTTGTTATTTTTATTACACGTGAAGGCATTATTCAAGTGCCAAACCCCACTCAGTTACAAAACTATATTGGATCATACAAAGCATGTTAGAGATGTTCTCAATGTCTTGATAAGTAAGTATGTCTGCCTCCGAGTTCCAGAAGCTTATGGGTGAGAAATCTCAGGCTCAGAACTAACTGCTCGGATCCAGTCAGAGAGCGAAGCTCTGTGTGTACAGGTGAGTGTCCAGTACTCTCCCCTGTAGGCTTCACAGTTCATATACATGTTCCAACTTCCAAGTGAAGGTATTAACTGAACCATGTACTGTCTAGGACTCAGTTAAAAAAATGGAACTATGTAAAGTTGCATTGGTCATTAACAAGTTCAGGTAAGAACCACAACAATGAAACAAAACGGAATTCATGCAAAACGAAGAAGAGAAGATAACATACAATTCCAAGCCCCAGACCATCTGAAGTAACTAATCTGCCCAGGAAGCGTACAAGAGAATACAACACACCCATGGGACCAACCATCTTCGACGCACATTCTGTGCAACGTGGTCTAGAGAAGAAGATCCTGTCATTATGTCATGCAAGACTCCTAACTGTGAAAGAGCAACAATAAACTGCCAAACCAATGTTCAAGCACAAGAATCCATAGTTTCTCGCATATATTGACACTGCACGTTTGCAGCTCTCTTCCCCACTTTGATTACCTTGACGATCAGTAGACATCTATGAGGACCAGTTAGAACACGTATTCACCAAGGTAAAGTATAAGAGAGTGACAGAGTGAATACTAAAGAGATTAATAATCCTCAAGATATTTTGTTTTTTTTTTAATATTCCAAAAGTAATATGTAGAAAGCCATTACAAACCCAAGGAAACACGTGCACACAGTTAAGAGTAACTTCTCAAAAGACTCAAAATGTTCCGCAAACACTCAAAAGAAAAAGAGATAGAAGTCACAATAGTGATTCCCTTAACCAGAGAAGCCCTCTCCATGTGAATTGAGTATGACCTACGTATTCCAGCAGCTTTGATTTATTGCCGTCATCAGAGGCTAAAATAGTGTTGTAACTGCTATCTCCACGTTCATGAGGGTCATAGCGAAGCCTTTATCCCCGGAGATGAGGAAGAGAGTCGCAGGAGCCGGTGTAAGTTCCATCCACCTAGCTATTCTTTGCATAATGCTTTTGTCGCTGGCTTGTTTGAGGGTAGTGTTTAGGGTAAAAAGCCCAATTTTATTCGGTCTCAGTTCTGAACTGACAGGGAAAGGCACACTATACTCGTTCGCTGCAACAGCTATGATCTCCACGGGGCCTCTGTACCCTAGCAGCCATAGTGACCTCAAGATTTTATCATGAACCAGGCCCGCTTCGCAATTAAATGGAACCACGCAATTCTCAATGTCCCAAAATATGACAATGTTCTTACTTGCAACTGCTACAAAAGATCTCGGAGAGCTAAAGGCTAGTGATTCAACCGAAGGCAAGGATCTTGGAGAGTAAAAGATATGTTTCCATGTTTGTTTCTAGTGTATATTGAATCAGTTTTTTGTTTCCATGTTTTGTTACAGCGGCTAGTAGAAAAAGTATGCTTGATGTCTTGGTAATCAAATAGTTAACACGGATTAACCTTAGTATTTTAAAAAAATTGGTATTGTTATTACGTACGATATTTGTTCAAGAATTAGTTATAATCGTAAGTGTTTCAAAAAAGAAAAATGTTTAATTATTATAATACCTAGTTAGAGAGATTATTTATTTGAAGGATCGGCGGCAAATAAATATTAAAATAAATAAATATACAATGGAAGAAAGTAAATGTACAATATAAAAAAAACTATATTAATCATCTGTCTGAAAAATATATAGTAAATATATAATATAAGAAATATAAATATTAAATCAAAAATCTATTATAATATTACTATTTAATATAAGTAAGAAAATTATAATAAATAAATATATAATATAAAAAAATAATAAATAAATATAAAATATAAGAATATTTATATATTTAACATTTGAAAATCAAATAGTTTTGCGTGTAGCAAGGATTAACCTAGCATTTTAAAAAAATTGGTATTGTTATTACTTACGATATTTGTAGAAAAACTAATTAATTATAATCATAAGTGTTTCAAAAAAGAAAACTGTTTAATTATTATTTATTTGAAGGGTCGGCGACAAATGGGCCAGGCGTATGGGCCCATACAAAACAACCAATGAGCATTAATTTATTTATATATGGGGAAGACCTAAACCTATATGTATCGCTCACACACACATTCATACGTCGCTCATCGTTTGCAGTTTAAGAATCGAGGTATGTGATCTTGATTCAATTTGTGTGAATCTCTCTCTCTCTAGGAATGTTTGTGTTGTGAATATGATATGATATTTGCAGGAGAATGAACCAGATGGAGAAGATGGTGGAGAAAGCGTTTGTGCTATGGGACATATGCAAGTGTCCGATTCCATATGGTCACGATCCTCTTACGGTGGTTCGGAAAATACAAACGGCGGTGGAAAAGTCAGGCCACGTCCGCCGCTGTCCATGTTGGCAAGACAA
>CAJHQQ010003388.1:0-44881 GCA_905132885.1 Moricandia moricandioides
AAGCCACTTAAAGTTGATAGCTAACTAAATAAGATCCAATTAAGAAGGATATAAACCCAATTTATACCTAATTTAAGACCCAAATCATTAAAAACAATGATCAATCTTAAACCGGGTATAAATCAGGTTTAAATCGGATCTTAAAACGGGTATATATCTGGTTTAAATTATTTCTTAATTGGATCTTATTTGGCTAATTATTAACTTTAAGTAGCTTACGGTTTAATTTAAAACAATAAACCTATTAAACCGTCTAATTCGATTATTGTGGAGAAATAGATCTCAAACTATGTACTCAGAGGAGAAATATGTTTCAAACTTTACTCTTAGAAGAAAATATATAGAGGTGATAGTTTGGAAGACATATGGTGTACAAATCTTTCTTATTCATTGTGACACCTCTCTGCCTTCTCAAGCTTCCATTTGGCTTTTCCACTACCTTCTTCTTGATTCTTTACTATAATACATAGTGAAAGTTTGTTCCAGATTCTTGCCTTGTGATACTTTCTTTGAGATACTTCTTTTCAAGATGGAGAAGAATGTGAAGGACTCAGATTTGAAATCCTCTGTCAATGGTGGCGTTGTTGATGTCTATGGAGAAGATTCAGCCACCGTTGAGCACATCATAACTCCATGGTCTTCTCTCTGTGTCTAGGTAAACAACATAACTCCTCCAACGCGTTAAGGTAGTAAACTTTAGTTTCTTTGTTTCAGTGGTTATTCATTGCTGAGACAAAGGACTTGCTTTCAATGAGAAAGAGAGAGAGACTTGGTGATTCAGTTTCTTATTTAGTTATCTTTTGTAAACGCTGTTTCCAAATGATTTTAGGAAATAAAAGAAAAACAAATAAAGTCTTACAGGAAATAAAAGAAAAGATCAAATGAAGGAATCACATGAGAACTCTTTTGTTTAAATGATTTTACCACACGCCGTTACTGTTATAAGCTCTCCGCGGCAGCGAGGTCTCCTCGCGAGGATGTGGAGTTACCACACTTGAGGTCTGAAACATTCTAAAGTGCAAAAGTATTCAACAATTCCATCTTTGGAACCCTTAAGAATGGAAGGGAGAATGCATCTCATGCTACACCTCGTGCAAAATGCCCGACAAACAGAGGTATTAGGTGCTATTTCCCGATGATGGTTGCCATCTATAAGCCATGGACGACCTGGCATAATGTATGTAAAGTCTCCGACAATGCAGGAAATGTGTAACACAACTCCACAATCGTTGCATGTATAGAACCATCTCTTTGGGTTCAGTTTTGTTTCACATGCTTCACACCAATATTCGCCGTTCACACTCGTTTCACCATAAGACAAGGAGAGAGGATGATCATCGTATCTATGTCTCACTACTTCTTGTGGTAGAAAAGCGCACTTGAAGCACAAACTGAAGTCGCACTCATCACAAGTTAATTTTCCTCTCATTGAACACCCACTACAAGAACTAGTTCTGCTATACGAAACGTAGTATAGAGGATGTGGATGGCTTCCATGCACAAATGGTTCTGAAAATGAACTGCATCGCACATCTATAGGTTTGTCAGGATAATGATGATGATGATCAGCGTACCTGAAACCGGTGAAATATTCAAAGCAAAGCCCACAGAATGAAGTATTGTCGTCTCTACTTGTTTCTAGCACAAGCGGAAGGTTGGTGTAGACATGTCTTTTCTTTCGAGGAAGGTTAGCGCATTTTGTGTGGAGAGTGAAACTGCATTGCTCACAACTGTAGAACGATTCTGAACAAATCTGGAACGCGCACGCTTCACAAAGTATGGTTTCTTGGAGGATCTCACCATCCTTGTTGATTCGTAAGTTATGATCATGGAGGAAATGTTTTATTGTCTTATCATCAATCACCTCGAATGGTTCACTTTCCTCGGGTTCTTCGGGTGTCCCTTCCAACTCTACCATGTCCCATACATCTGTTCTTGTTGCACATAGCGCATGAACAGCAAAACTAGGACATTTGGCGCAAGTATAAGCTCCATGGTACCAATCAACTTCGTTACGACAAACTTTGCATTTCCACTCTCCATGTCCAAGGCGAGGAGTGTAAAAGATGCGGTGATCGTGGCGATTGATGTTTATGAGACGAGGTAAATCAATGCACTCCCGGTGGATCATGAAATTGCATGGAAGGCAGAAATAAGGGCTTCGGTCACCTAGCGTCCCACAAGCATTGCAAGTAAAGATGATAGGTCTAGGAACAAGATGGAGTTGATGCTGATGGGTTGTTAGGCTTACAACAGCAAGTGGTTGGGGGCATCTCATGCACTCTCTGCATATGCTGAAGTTGCAAACATCACAGTGGTGAATTTCTCCATGAAATTTTTTCCCGCAAAGAATACAGTCATCGTCGACGTAAGTAGATGCTGCTTCACGCGAAATAAACTTTAGTGCGTGTTTGGGATGGGAAGTGTGGTACGCCTCTGGAAAATATTTGACGCATTCTACATGAAAGTGCAATTTGCACTGAACACACGCATACTGTTCATAAACTGGATCATTGCACGCTTTGCAATCGAACTCTCTATCATGACAGAGTTCAAGCAGATGCTCGTGCACGCTGGGGTTTGCAAGAATAGGAGGTGGGGATCCTCTCGTTGCACAGACAAGATCCAACTTGAAATCATAGGCTGAACATGAATAGCCAAGACGAGATCCAGATCCAGATCCACCACATAAACTACATGAATACTCAGCACCATGGTTGAACAACTTGAGAGGATGGTCGGGATGAGAAGAGTGGTTGATTTCTGGTAAGGACTCACCACACTCTTTATGAAACACAGCACTACTACACCCCAACTCATTGCAACGGTACCCTCCGTAAATGTAACCATATTTATCACACCCACTACAACAAGTGAGAACAAATCGAGTAAAGGGTAACAAAGGATGCTCGTGAATTAATGATACCTCCTCTACTTTTGCCATCTTTGCAAGTTTCGATTTCTAAAACCCAAAAAGCTCTCTTTCTTCTCTTGTCCTCAAATCCTTTTTCTTTTTGGCTTTTTTCTGATTATGTTTTTGTTAATGAGTTTTGCTCTCAAAATAAACAAGGCCAGAGCACACTGAGAGATTCCATGATGCACGACTTGAGATCTCGTGATCACGAGGGCAAAAAGTCAATGATCTTGGAAGTTGGAACAATTTAATGATATTCCACAGTTCCACTATTCCAGGTGAGTGCCGGCCTTGACACCACGCAAACCAAGCACGTGCTTCCAGCCACAAATTTTATAAAAATTGATCGGCCACAAATATTCAAAATGTTCCTTTGGTATGGTACATGTTACGCTTAGTTCTTCTTGTATATCATGGGTTCTAAACCTAAAGGGTATTTTGTTAAAAAAAAATTTGGTAAACATATGCAAATCAGCCATTTTTTTCTTTGTTGCTTGCGGTCTTTGAAAAGTCAAGACCGGCTCTATCCAGGTCATCCCACCTGGTGAAGCGCACCTCCGTGATCTCTATAAAAAAAAACAGTTTTACTGAATTTTATTTATTGATTTTATATACAATAAAAAATCTCTAAATTCTCACATTACATCTATGATCTCTCGATATATAAATTAATATTTTAAAATAAGATTTGACATAATAAATTGTAAATTCCTAAATTACTTGCTATAACTCCATTTATTCTTTCTGAAATTTCTTCTTCTCACCGGACATATCAAAACTTAAAAAAAAAAATCAGATTGATCAAAACTTCTTATGATTGTAACTACACTTACAGTGCAAGATCTACAGTTCTACATGAAAATCAAAATAGTTTATTGCCAAGTGGTGGCACACCAATGCTCTTTGAAAGGCATTTCTTTTAATAAAAAGAGAAAAAAACACAAATAAGGTAGGTTTGATAGGTGAGCATATATTAAAGTTGGCGGATGAAAATTTAAGTCGTAAAACTATAAATGCCCAACTCAATTAAATTTTCAGCCTTTTTTCTTGTAACAACTATAATTTTTTTTTTTGGTTTTCTAGGTATTGGCAAAATCTGAAGACTACATAGTGACAAAGGTAAAGAAAAATCACTTAGACAATTTAAATTTTCAAATTTTTTTAGCTATCACTTTTAACCTTCAAATTAACATTTATATCATAAAAAACATTCAACCTAACTTACGTGTTCATCAAAAAAGAAGTTGATAATATCAGTTTTTAGTAAAAATAATTATTTTAATTAATAAAATAAATAAAAATAAAACAAAATTCAGAAAATTGAATAAAAATCAGAAAATTATATAAAATTAGGATAATTAATTAAAAATTCAGAAAATTAAATAAAAATAAGAAAATAAATTAAATTAAATAAATAAAACAAAAAGTAATTAAAATATCAGAATTTTTTTAACAACCATCATTATAAACAGTGATATGAATAATGCATGCGTTACACTAATTTTAAAACTTTGAAAATATTAAAACGATGAAATGTCACTTTGATGGTTGTCAAAAATGGTTATTTTCAAAACATCGTTATTGACATATTGACTGTCATTTTTAACGAAGATGATGAAAACTATCATTGAATATTAACACCATCATTGTTAATATTTATGTGAAAAAACATCATCCTAATTAGTAATATGTTTGAAGTTGTTATTGTCAACGATGATATGTCAGTTTTTAAAAAAAAAATCTTGTAGTTTATAAATAAAAAAATTACATTTTTTTGAAGTCTCTGAATTTTTAATTTTTATTGAATTTTATTATTTTCTGAATTTTAATTAATTTGCTAAAAAAATTTTTTATTTTTTTTATTTTTTTACTTCAATATTTTTTATAATACAAATGTCAATTTAAAGATAAAAAGTGGTAGCCAAAAAATTTGATAGTTTAAAGTGCCAATAGATAACACTTTTATAGTTTCTTATCTGATTTTCGCAAAAGTAAAGGTACACAAAATATATCAAAATGGACAAAATCTAAAATTTATTTGCTGGAATATGTTTTTTTTTTTTTTGATGATAGTTGACGGGAGGAAAATAATGGAGTCTCACTTTAAAGGACACTTGCTAAAAAAAATTGAACACCTAGCACCCTTACTAATTATGGTAAATTTGCTCAATATTCATAAGAGATGAAAGAATTAAGAATATACCTATGCTACCGTTTCACTTAGCCAATGGGACAATTCTTACACAAATGTGACTGAAATCTCCTTCTAAACGCATGTGCGTGATAGTGTTCAGGTTTTTTCTCTCCTTCCATGTCAAATCTGATGGTTTGTTAGGTACCTTTTATTCACTCTTGTGTTTCATTGTCATGTTTTCTTCAAAACAGGAAGTTTGTGCCCATGACCCGGTATGTGTAGTATCGTTAAACCCCTGTACATGCTCCATTACATATTTGTCCATTATTGAACACAAATAGTAACAGTTACTTTTCCAAACAGCCTCTGCTAATCCAGTTTCGGATGTTTTATAAAGGCTATGCTGTTAAGGGAACTTTTCTCTTGAACAAGAAAGTAAGTCTGCTCTCTTTTTCCCATTAGCTTAACTAAAGAATCATATGTGCAGTCCAACAACTCTTGTTTTCACATGAAAAAATCCATTTTGTTTGTTTAAATGTTTGCAAGCTAAACCTAATGTTGTTCGTCTTTGGCAGCTTCCTCCTCGGATTGTCCAGGTTCGACCTTCTATGATCAAAGTCTCTAAAGATCCAACATTGTCAAATTTTAGCACTTTTGATTCCCTAGAGGTTGTCACTACAAGTTATGTGTTTATTTGATATATAAGTTATCTCTATCTCTCTTTTATTGTTATCTTAGTGGCATCTAGTCGTTTCCATCACCCACTAATCCACCTAAAAGAACAAAGTTGTCAAGAAACTTGGTTGCGCTGCTTTGCTATGGAGGATTCCCTGATGATTTTTTTCTGGATACATTGCTCAACACCCTCGAAGAGACGAAAACAATCTTCAACAAAAAAACGAGCTACTCTTAAAGGTGCTTAACATTCCAAAGTCCTAAAGGAAGATGAAGTTTGTGTCATCCTGTAAGATTCCCAATCTCTTCTCTTTCACTTTTTGAGTTAGATGTACATTTCCTCACTACTTTTGTTGTGCTTTTTTGTAGGGAGTCTGGCCAAATTTCAAAGGATGTGCTAGTTTACAGGAATCCTGGACTACATTTTGGAGACATACATATACTTAAGGCTACTTATGTCAAGGCCTTGGAAGAGTATGTTGGAAACTCCAACTACAATGTGTTCTTCCCTCAAAAAGGTCCAAAATCTTTGGGAGATGAGATTGCAGGTGGTGACTTTGATAGCGATTTGTATTTCATCTCCATAAATCCAGAGGTAAATAACACCTTCATTGGAAAGTAAAGTTATGTATTGTTGTAACCTGACTCTCTTTGGTTTGCTATCTGTTGTAGCTACTTGAACACTTCAAACCACATGCACCGTGGGTGAGTTTGACTCCCCCTACTTAAGGTAACTCTGCTAGAAAGCCAAGCCATCTCTCACCAGTGGAGCTTGAGGAAGAGCTTTTTGACATGTTCTTGAAGGTAAGATTTCATGCCAGGTACCCTCATCTTGCTTTCTAGATTCAAAACTGTGTCTTGGATCAATCTTTGTAATTGATATCCCTTTTTCTCGGATTTCCAGTAATGTAATAGGGATGGCTGCTGATAGCTGGTTAACTATAATGGACTGCTTCCTCATACTAGGAGATGAGAACGCTGAGGAAAAAGCTGAAAATGAAGTAGAAAATGTTGAAGCTGACTGATGTATACTATGATGCTCTTGATGCACCCAAGAAAGGTGCTAAGGTCTATCTTCATGAGGAGCTGAAGCCTGACATATCCCCACATTACATGGAGGGTTATCATAAGTTCAAGTCCACTTCTATTCTTGGAATGATCAATGACTTTGTTAAATCACATACAGCAGAGGAACATAGACCATCATCTCGTAATGGACCTTTACTCTTAGTGACTATACTAATGATCAGGACATTGAAACAAATCATTACATCGTCTTGAATATCTGTTTAACTGTGGTTTACTTGCAATTCAGAGATCAGTAAACTCTCGTGTTTCAAAGATGAGCCGGTCTCAGATTTTTATAAGGAGAAATGTGGAAGGTGGTATGATAACTACAAGAAGGAGATGTTCCAGGCCTTGAGGGACAAAGATGAATCAGCCAGTGAAGTTATTCAGAGACACAAGCAGGAGAAAGATGAATCAGCCAGTGAAGTGATTCAGAGATACAAGAAACAATGCTGTTTGTGTGGCAGGAGTTCTATGGTGGTGTTGCAGGGTTTGAAGACAGAAAGAAAATTCTGGAAGAACTTTATTGTTGGAGATAAGCTTCAACATTACTAAAAAGGAAAGTCAAATAGAAAAGGAAGTTATCCTTAAAGGAATTAGGATAACTCAAGCTATTAATATTAGGAAAAGGAAATATCTAATACAATGTGTAATAGGATAGAAAAGGAAATCGAGCTCCTATATATACGGTCATCGACTTGTGATGAATCATAAGAGAGAAATAAGATAGAATAAGAGAAATCATAAGAGAGAAGAACAATATCTTTGTTTAGTTTTTGAGAGAGTTTTCTAAACATTAATAAAGGAATGAATCTTTATTAAGCTGTTTGTTCAAGGCCGAAACTAGGTTGAATGTATTCACGTTTTGTTTTGGTCACTTTATTTGGTATCAGAGCCCAAGTTTTGTTTGAAGGATTCGATTCACCGAAGAGATGAGTGATACGAAGCCGTCATCGAAGACAAGAGAAGCCGTGCCATCCACGGTGGTCTGCCCGATGATATCTTCAACAAACTACACGGTCTGGTCTATGAGAATGAAGGTGTTACTGCGAGTACATAAGGTTTGGGAATCAATTGAACCAGGGACAGACGATGAAGAGAAGAAGGATATCGCTACTGCTCTGTTGTTCCAATCAATTCCGGAAAACCTAATCTTGCAGGTTGGTGAACAAGACTCTCCAAACGAGATATGGGAAGCCGTTAAATCAAGAAATCTTGGTGCTGAACGTGTGAAGGAAGCTCGACTTCAGACCTTGATGAACGAATTTGAACGCCTAAAGATGAAATATTCAGATTCGATTGATGTCTTCTCTGGCAAGATATCAGAATTGGCCTCGAAATCCGCAGCCTTAGGTCAATCTTTGGAAGAACCTAAGCTAGTAAAAAATTTCCTAAACAGCTTACCGCGAAGCAAGTATATTCAGATCATAGCCTCACTTGAACAAGTTCTCGATCTGAATAAAACTAGTTTCGAAGATATTGTTGGGAAACTTAAAGCATATAAAGAACGGATTCAAGAAGAAGATACGCATGAGCCACATGGAAACCTTCTATACACGAGCTCCAATAACTTGTACAACTTAAGAGGAAGAGGTAGAGGATGGAGTCGTGGAAGAGGAAGCAGAGGAAGAGGAAGCAGAGGAAGAGGCAGAGGACGTGGACGGTTTAACTCACAAGACAAATACAAGGAGAAGAAGGACATGGGTCAGATTATATGTTTCAAGTGTGATAAACCGGGTCACTTTGCTTCAGTGTGTCCAGAAAAGAGACATGACCAAGAGCTTAACAAAGGCGAAACAGAGGAAACTGATGTAGCCTTATATATGCATGAGATCGTGTTTCTCAATGAGAAGAAGGTCATTCCTAAGACACTGGAACAAAGCAAGCATGGAATGTGGTACTTAGACAACGGAGCTAGCAACCATATGACGGGAGAGATATCATACTTTTCTGAGCTTAATGAAAACATTAAAGGAAAAGTTAAGTTTGGAGATGGATCTTGTGTCGACATCAATGGCAAGGGATCAATACTATTTGAAGCAAAAACAGAAGAACACAAACTCTTGACCGACGTATACTACATTCCAAAGTTGAGAAGCAACATATTTAGCCTTGGACAAGCCACTGAACAAGGGTGTGATGTTAGGATGAAGGATAATTACGTAACACTAAAGGACCCAAACGGAAGGTTGCTAGTGAAAGTGATGAGGTCGCCTAACCGACTTTACAAACTCAGACTTGAAGTTGGTAGACCGGCTTGTCTGCACACGAGAATGGAAGAAGAAACGTGGAGATGGCATGCTAGACTTGGACACATTAGTTTCAAAACTATAAAGTCCATGGCAACAAAGGAGATGGTGCACGGGTTGCCGGAGATTCAAGAAGAGAGACAAATTTGCGACTCTTGCTTGGTTGGAAAGCAAGCTCGGCAAGCTTTTCCAAAGGCTACTATGTATAGATCATCGCAAGCATTGGAACTACTACACGCAGATTTGTGTGGTCCTATCTCAACAGCTACACATGCACACAATAGGTATATATTTGTGATAATTGATGATTGCACAAGATATATGTGGACGATCTTACTAAAGGAGAAGGGAGATGCGTTTGAAAAGTTCAAGGAATTCAAGAAACTTGTTGAGAAGGAAGTCAACAAAGATATAATCACACTACGTACGGATAGAGGTGGTGAGTTTACATCAAAGGAGTTTCAAGAGTTTTGCAACAACAGTGGGATTAGACGCCATCTAACAGCTCCATATACCCCACAACAAAACGGAGTGGTCAAAAGGAGAAATTGCACACTCATGGAGATGACAAGGAGCATTCTAAAGGCTATGAGTGTTCCAAATTACTTATGGGGAGAAGCAGTTCGTCATGCCACATATCTGATTAATCGAGTTCCCACAAGAGCTTTGAAGAATCAGACACCATATGAATGCTTGAGAGGAAAAAAACCAAGCATAGGACATGTTCGAGTGTTCGGATGTCTTGCACATGCAAAGATTGATTCTGGACAACTCGAGAAACTCGATGATAGATCACAAGCATTAGTTCATCTCGGCATTGAACCTAGATCCAAAGCTTATCGACTCTACAATCCGAGATCCAGAAGAATAATTGTAAGTCGAGATGTGATCTTTAGTGAAAAGGAATGTTGGAATTGGAAGGGAGATGACAAGGAAGTACAAAGCGAACATGGTATGTTTCGAATGTCATGGGGGTCTACAATGGACGATGGACATGGTCCATTTGTGGTTGGAACTCAACAGGAAGAGATAGATGCTGAAGAGACAAAAGTACATCTACCGAAACCTGTTCAAGTTAATCCCAACGATGAACAAGCCGAACCACAACAACCAAGATGCTCAACACGTCAATCGAATCGTCCTAGCTATCTTGAAGACTATTTACTATTGGCCGACATAGAGTGTGAGTTTCTACTTCTTGCACTCAATGATGAACCAATCAACTTTCAAGAAGCCAACAAACTTGTTCAATGGAGAAAATCTTGCACAGACGAGATCGATTCTATTGATAGGAATGAGACGTGGGTGTTAGTAAAGAAACCACCCGGAGTCAAAGTGATAGGACTCAAGTGGGTTTTTAAGATCAAAAGGAATGCAGATGGAACTATCAACAAATTCAAATCAAGACTTGTTGCGAAGGGATACGTGCAAGAACATGGAATAAATTTTGACGAAGTCTTTGCGTCGGTAGCTCGAATAGAGACTATAAGATTGCTATTTGGGTTAGCTGTTGCAAGTGGATGGGAGATTCATCACCTGGACGTCAAAACAACATTCTTACACGGAGAGTTAACTGAAGATGTCTATGTATCTCAGCCAAAAGGATTTGAAAAGAAGGGAGAAGAGCATAAGGTTTTCAAACTTCGAAAGGCTTTGTACGGTTTGAGACAAGCTCCACGAGCCTGGAACACTAAACTTGATCATGTTTTGAAAAGCTTGAGCTTTGTTAAGTGTTCTAAGGAGAGCTCAGTCTACCGTAAGGAAGAAAGAAACACTGTTTTGATACTTGCAATATATGTCGACGATCTCTTTGTGACCGGAAACTCTTTGAAGACAGTCATGGAGTTCAAAGCCTCAATGTCACGAAATTTTGAGATGTCTGATCTTGGAAAACTCATGTATTACCTTGGCATTGAAGTGAAGCAAAGTTCAAAAGGAATAGAGATTAAACAAGAGGCGTATGGACAATGGATCTTAAAGGAAGCATGAATGGATACTTGTAATCCATCTTTAATACCAATGGATTTTGGTTTGAAGCTGTCTAAAGCACTTGAAGAACCAGAGATTGATGCAACTGCCTATAGGCGAAGGATTAGATGCCTTAGATACCTCTTACACAGGGGACCGAATTTATCTTTCTCAGTTGGTATTCTTAGCAGGTACATGCATTCACCACGTGAGTCACACGGCAATGCATTAAAGCAGGTGCTAAGATATTTGCGAGGTACACTTGGTTATGGCTTGGTATTTAACCATGGAGAATCGCAGAGGCTTGTTGGATACAGTGACAGTAGCCACAACACTGATCCAGATGACGGAAAGAGCACTACTGGATATCTTTTCTGTTTTGGAGAAACCCCAATAACATGGTGTTCTCAGAAGCAAGAAACGGTGGCATTGTCATCTTGTGAAGCCGAGTTTATGGCTGCAACGGAAGCTGCCAAACAAGCAATTTGGCTTCAAGAGTTGATGAGTGAGATTATAGGAAAGAAGAACGAGAAGACGCTGATCCGAGTTGACAACAAGTCTGCCATAGAACTGACCAAGAACCCAGTGTTTCACCGTCAAAGCAAACACATTCACAAACGATATCATTTTATTCGGGAATGTGTTGAAAAGGAGCAAATCAACGTTGAACATGTACCGGGAACTGAGCAACGAGCTGACATCTTGACCAAGTCGTTGGCGAAGATCAAATTCAAGGAAATGAGGGATCTAATTCGAGTTCAAGACCTGAGCAAAGAAAGCTTGAAGCTTAAGAGGGAGAATGTTGGAGATAAGCTTCAACATTACTAAAAAGGAAAGTCAAATAGAAAAGGAAGTTATCCTTAAAGGAATTAGGATAACTCAAGCTATTAATATTAGGAAAAGGAAATACCTAATACAATGTGTAATAGGATAGAAAAGGAAATCTAACTCCTATATATATGGTCATCGACTTGTGATGAATCATAAGAGAAAAATAAGATAGAATAAGAGAAATCATAAGAGAGAAGAACAATAGCTTTGTTTAGTTTTTGAGAGAGTTTTCTAAACATTAATAAAAAAAGAAATCTTTATTAAACTGTTTGTTCAAAGCCGAAACTAAGTTGAACGTATTCACTTTTTGTTTTGGTCATTTTATTTATCCGCAAGCCTTGGCATTTTACAACATCGCTTAGAGCAGGATTAACCGGAGTCTCTTAAGGTGGGGTTCTTAGCTTTTCTAAGAGACGTATCTTAGCTTTTAACTAAGAAAAGCTAAGAACCATCTCTTAAATAAGAACCATAAGAGCCGTCTCTTAACGAGAAAAATGCAAAAAAAAATAAAAAAAAATTTAAAAGACAAATTTTTCGTTAAGAACCCCACCTTAAGAGATCCGGGTTAATCATGGCCTTACGACCATGCAATCTGTGGTGTATGCATTTTGGTATTGCCACTTTTGGATTTGTCCTCTAGTGTGTATATTTGCTTATGAATTAAAATAAGACTTAAGCAGCTTATATATTTTTACTTTCAACCTAAATGTACGTGGCGACTTGTGGAGTTCATGTGGTGTACAAATCTGTCTTCTTCAGTGTGACACCTCTTCGCATCCTCAACCCTCCAGATTCTTGCCTTGTAATACTTCTCTTCATATACTTCTTTTCACTTTTGTTTTTCAAGATGGAGAGCGTGAAGAACTCAGATTTAATATCTTCCGTTAATGGTGGCGTTGTTGATGTCTATGGAGAAGACTCAGCCACCATTGAGCACAGCATAACTCCATGGTCTCTCTCTGTTTCAAGGTAACCAACATAACTCTTCCAAGGTCACAGAGCTACTAAGTCATTAACCTAACTTGGTTTCTTTGTTTAAGTGGGTATTCATTGCTGAGAGATCCTCGTTACAACAAAGGACTTGCTTTCAATGAGAAAGAGAGAGACACACATTACTTGCGTGGCCTTCTTCCTCCAGCTCTTGTTGATCAAAAATCTTCAGGTGAAAACTTGGTGATTCAGTTTCTTATTTAGTTATCTTTTGTAAAAGCTGTTTCCAAATGATTTTAGGAAATAAAAGAAAAACAAATAAAGTCTTACAGGAAATAAAAGAAAAGATCAAATTAAGGAATCACATCAGAAGTATAGAACTCCTTTGTTTAAATGATTTTACCACACGCCATTACTGCATAAGCTCTTTGCGGCAGCGAAGTCTCCTCGCGAGGATGCGGAGTTACCACACTGGACGAAAAAAACATTTTAAAGTGCAAAAGTATTCAACAATTCCATCCTTGGAACCCTTAAGAAGGGAAGGGAGAATGCATTTCATGCTACACCTCGTGCAAATTGCCCGAAAAACAGAGGTGTTAGGTGCCATTTCTAGATGTTTGCCATCTATAAGACATGGACGACCTGGCATAATGTATGTGAAGTCTCCGACAATGCAGGAAATGTGTAACACAACTCCACAATCGTTGCATGTATAGAACCATTTCTTTGGGTTCAGTTTTCTTTCACATGCTTCACACCAATATTCGCCGTTCACACTCGTTTCACCATAAGACAAGGAGAGAGGATGATCGTCGTATCTATGCCTCATTACTTTTTGTGGTAGAAAAGCGCACCTGAAGCACAATCTGAAGTCGCACTCATCACAAGTTAATTGTCCGTACATCGAACACCCACTACAATGACTAGTAAAGTGATCTGAAATGTAGTATAGGGGATGTGGATGGCTTCCGTGCTCAAATGGTTCTGAAAATGAACCGCATCGCACATCTATACATATGTTATGTTGATGATACTCAGCATACCTGAAACCGGTGAAATATTTAAAGCAAAGCTCACAAAATGAAGTTTTGTCGTCTGTACTTGTTTGTAGCATAAGAGGAAGGCTGCTGTAGACATGTCGTTTCTTTCGAGGAAGGTTAGCGCATTTTTTGTGGAGAATGAAACTGCATTGCTCACAACTGTAGAACGATTCTGAACAAATCTGGAACGTGCACACTTCACAAAGTATGGTTTCTTGGAGGATCTCACCATCCTTGTTGATTCGTAAGTTATGATCATGGAGGAAATGTTTTATCGTCATATCATCAATCATCTCGAATGGTTCACTTTCCTCGGGTTCTTCGGGTGTCCCTTCCAGCTCTACCATGTCCCATACATCGTCTCTCGTTGCACATAGCGCATGAGCAGCAAAACTAGGACATTTGGCGCATTGATAAGCTCCATAGAACCCATCCACTTTTTTACGACAAACTCTGCATTTCCACTCTCCATGTCCAAGGTGAGGAGTGTAAGAGATGCGGTGATCGTGGCGATTGATGTTTATGACACGGGGTAAATCAATACAGTTCCGATGGATCATGAAGTTGCATGGAAGACAGAAATAAGGGCTTTGGTCACCTCGCGTCCCACAAGCATCGCAAGTGAACTTGATGCGTCTAGGAACAAGATGGAGTTGATGCTGATGGGTTGTTAGGCAAACAACAGCAAGTGGTTGGGGGCATCTCATGCACTTTCTGCATATGCTGAAGTTGCAAACATCACAGTGGTGAAAATGTCTATAAAACTTTATCCCACAAAGAATGCAGTCATTGTCGACGTAAGTAGATGAAAGAAACTTAAGTGAGTGTTTGGGATGGGAAGTGTGGTAAGCCTCTGGAAAGAATTTGACGCATTCTACATGAAAGTGCAATTTGCACTGAACACACGAATAATAAAATCCGCTGTCATTAACTCGATAATTGCACGCGTTGCAATCATCGAACTTTCTATCATGAGAGAGTTCAAGCATATGCTCGTGCAAGCTGGGCTTTGCAAGAATAGGAGGTGGGGATCCTCTCGTTGCACAGACAAGATCCAACTTGAAATCACAGGCTGAACATGAATAGCCAAGACGAGATCCAGATCCAGATCCACCACATAAACTACATGAATACCCATCACCACAGATGAACAACTTGAGAGGATGATCGGGATGAGAAGAGTGGTTGATTTCTGTTAAGGACTCACCACACTCTTTGTGAAACACAGAGTCACTACACCCCAACTCATTGCAACGATATCCTCCGTAAATGTGACCATCTTGACCACACCCTTCACATCTATCGGAAACAAATCGAGTAAAGGGTAACAAAGGATGCTCGTGAATTGATGATACCTCTTGTTTTGCCATTTTTGGAAGTTTCGATTTCTAAAAGCCAAAAAGCTCCTTTTCTTCTCTTGTGTCAAATCCTTTCTTTTTTCTTTTTCTGATTATGTTTTTGTTAATGAGTTTTGCTCTCAAAATAAACAAGGCCAGAGCACATTGAGAGATTCCATGATGCACGACTTGAGATCTCGTGATTCACGAGGGCAAAAAGTCAATGATGTTGGAAGTTGGAACATTTTAATGATACTATTTTATTTTTTTGAATGTTAGCTATATAACTATTTTAATATTGTCCATTTACTTATTATTTTTTCTTATATTATATACTTACTTATTCTGATTTTATTGTTTTTATATGAAATGCTAATATTACAATAGATATTTAATGTAATATTTCTATTTTTATATTGTATATTTACTTATTATTTATTTACTATACATTTATAGATAGATGCTTAATGTTGTTTTTCTATTTCTTATATTGTATATTTATTTATTTTATTATATTGTATATTTATTTATTCTAATATTACGATAGATGATTAATGTAATATTTCTATTTTTTATATTGTATATTTTATATATTCTTATATTGTATATTTACTTATTCTATTTTTCTTCCTTTAAAATTAAATGATAATATTATGATAGATGTTTAAAATAATATTTTTATATTTACTTATTATTTATTTTTATTATATTGCATATTTACTTATTCTATTATTACGATAGATGTTTAATATAATATATATATTTCTTATATTGTATATTTAATGATTATTTATTTTAATATACATTTTTCAGACAGATATTTAATTTACTCTTTCTATTTTTTTTTTTATATTGTATATTTATTTATTCAATTTTTCTTACTTTTATATCAAATGATAATATTACGATAAACGTTTAATGTAATATTTATATTTCTTATATTTTATATTTAATTATTATTTATTTTCTATTGTATATTCAATTATAAAATATTTAGAAATAATAAAAACATAAAAGTATATATTTTCATATAGATGTTTAATGTAATTTTCCGATTTCTTTTATTTTATATTTACTCATTATTTATTGTTTCTTATATTGTATATTTACTTATTCTATTTTTTTTGATTTTTTATCTATGGTAATATAAAAATATATATTTAATGCAATATTTTTATTTCTTATATTGTAGATTTACCTATTATCACTACAAGAAAACTAAGATTTTACTAGGAAAATTTACTAGGAAAATAGTTCCTCGTAAAATTACTACGAGTTTACTTCGATTTTACGAGGAAACAATTTTTCCTCGTAAAGTTCACGTAAACTTACGAGAAAAAGGTTTCCTCGTAAATTCGTAGTAAACTTACGTGGCTCTTACGAAGAAAATGTCATTTTCCTCGGAAACTTATAGTATCTTCTTTTCTCGTAAAGTCCTAGTAATAATTTACTACGAAATTAGGAGGAATGTATTCGTTACTACGAAATTAAGAGGAAATAGATAGAAAATATCGAATTTAAATCAAAAACGTGTTTTGTACCTACATTTCCTAGCAATTTCCTAGTAAATTCTCAGATTCGAAAATTCTTATAAATACCACCATATGTGATTCATTTGAAACACACCAAAAAAAATCAGCTATAAGCTTGATCAAACACAAAAAAAATGTCCGGTCCGGGAAATATTTTCGAGTTGCGGAAGTGGATATATTCACACAGAGATAATAACGGGAGGGTGACGAAAGAATTTTCTCGAAGGGTTGGAGACGTTTATGCATCAAGCAGATTCTACACCACTCACGCAGGAAAGGGGTAAGATGTTATGTCCTTGTCGGAAATGTTGCAATACCAAATTAGGCCCTGGTGAAAATGTTTGGAAGCATTTAATAAATAGAGGTTTCATGCCATATTATTATATTTGGTATCAACATGGAGAAGATGCTAGTTGTAGGAATAAAGGTAGCAGTAGTAATAGCTATCATCACCAAGAGGAACAAATGGTAGATTGTGATAGGGTTCATGATATGGTAGGTGATGCCTTTGTAACTCATGATGATGATGAAGTTGAAGAACCTAACTTAGATGCAAAAAAGTTTTATGAAATGTTAGATGCTGCGAATAAGCCAATTTTACAGTGGTTGTAGAGAAGGTCTGTCTAAATTGTCGTTGGCTGCTAGAATGATGAGTATTAAAACCGATCACAATCTACCTGAAAATTGTATGGATGCATGGGCAGACTTGTTTAAAGAGTATTTGCCAGAAGACAATGTGTCTACTGAATCTTATTATCAGATTCAGAAATTGGTATATAGTCTTGGGTTGCCCTCGGAGATGATAAACGTTTGCATCGACAACTGCATGATTTACTGGGGAGATGATGAGAAGTTAGAAGAATGTCGATTTTGTAAGAAGCCACGATTCAAACCGCAAGGTCGAGGGCGTAATAGGGTACCGTACCCAAGGATGTGGTACCTACCAATCACAGACAGATTGAAAAGATTGTACCAATCTGAGGAGACTGCGGGAGGGATGAGATGACACGCCGAGCATACTCAGACGGATGGAGAGATGACTCATCCATCAGATGCAAGAGCCTGGAAACATTTTAACAATGTACATCCACATTTCGCTAACAATAGCCGGAATGTGTATCTTCGATTATGCACTGATGGATTTAGTCCATTTGAAATGTCTGGGAGACAATATTCATTGTGGCCGGTCTTTCTTACACTGTATAACTTGCCACCGGAGATGTGCATGCGACGAGAGTTTCTATTCATGACCATATTAATATCTGGTCCAAAACATCTAAAAAGATCTCTTGACGTTTTTCTACAACCACTGATAAAAGAGTTGAAATATTTGTGGTCAACAGGGGTGAGGACATATGATTGTTCAACGAAAACAAACTTTACGATGCGAGCGATGCTTTTGTGGACCATAAGTGACTTTCCTGCATATGGTATGTTGTCTGGGTGGACTACACATGGGAGATTAGCTTGTCCATATTGTAATGGAATGACAGATGCGTTTCAGTTGAAGCATGGTAGGAAGACTAGTTGGTTCGATTGTCACCGTCGATTTCTTCCCATTCACCACCCATACCGAAGAAACAAGAAATTGTTCAGGCACAAAAGGGTTGTCAGGGACACTCCTCCTCCATATTTAACTGGAGAACAAATCGAAGCGCAAATCGATTACTACTGTGCTCTAGAAACAGCTCCTCGTGGTGGGAATTGGCATGTTCCCAGTAATATGCTTGATTATTATGGTGTTCAGCACAATTGGCACAAAAAGAGTATATTTTGGGAATTGCCATATTGGAAAGATCTTCTTTTGCGCCACAACCTCGATGTGATGCATATAGAGAAGAACTTTTTTGAGAACATCATGAACACTATATTGAATGTCCCAGGGAAGACGAAAGACAACGTAAAATCAAGGTTGGACTTACCCGATATCTGCTCAAGAAGTGAGCTACATATAAAAAGCAATGGGCATGTTCCAGTTCCAATATTCAGACAGTCATCAGAAAAAAAGTATGCGTTGTTCAACTGGGTGGCTTCAGAAGTGAAGTTCCCTGATGGGTATGTTTCAAATCTCTCAAGATGTGTTGAGAAAGGGCAAAAGTTCTCCGGGATGAAGAGCCATGATTGTCATGTCTTTATGCAGCGACTACTTCCCTTTGCGTTTGCGGAGCTACTACCGGCAAAAGTACATGAAGCACTTTCAGGTAATTAATTAATATAATACGATGACATGATTAATTTATTTATATATATATATATACTAATATGGATAATTTTTGTTTTCGTATATATATAAGGAATTGGAGCATTTTTTAGGGATCTGAGCACCCGCACTCTTAAAGTGGAAGTTGTCCAACAACTTCATGAAAACATCCCCGTCTTAATCTGCAACTTGGAGAAAATATTTCCGCCAACTTTTTTCGACGTCATGGAACACCTAGTTGTCCACCTCCCGTATGAGGCATTACTTCGTGGACCCGTGCATTATGGATGGATGTATCAGTATGAAAGGGCCATGAAAACTTTGAAAGGAAAAGCCAAAAACCTAGCAAGAGTTGAAGGTTCTATTGTTGCGGGAAGTTTGACGGAAGAAACATCACATTTCACTTCGTACTACTTTGCACCGAAAGTACGTACAAGGAAACGAGCTCCAAGAAGATATGATGATGGTGGTGTCGTGCCGACATATATGGAAGATGATGTTCCAGACATCTTTTGTCAAATTGGGCAATTGGGTGGGAAATTGAAAGAGAAGTCTGCCATTACAAGAAGAAAACACCAATGAGATCGAGGTAGCTGAAGCAGAAATTGATGAGTTCTTACTCATTGATCCGCAAATTCGTGAATACGAAGATGTTCCTGGTCACTCAACGGACGAAGGTGTAGACGACGAGTTTTTAGAAAATGATGATGTTTCAACAGATGACGACAATGTATCCGAATGAATTATGTATGTTTATAAGTTTGTTTAATCACAAAAATGAATTTGGATTATATATGTTTTAAGTTTGTTTAATCACAAAATCAATTTGCATTTGGGGTTTGGGGTTTATGTGTAGAAAAGGTTAGGAGTTTGGTTGTAGAAGAGGTTATAAGTTAAGGAAGTTGTGGTTTGGGGTTTGGGGTTTGGGGTTTCGAGTTTAGGGATTTATAAACCCTTTCCTCGTAAAGCCCTAGTAATAGAAAACACGGGCATAGCTGTGTCCTCGTAATGTTCTAGTAAGGTTTACTAGGGCTTTACGAGGAAAAAACCGCGGGCATAGCTATTTCCTCGTAAAGGCTTTTCCTCGTAAAGCCGTAGTAACACCCTTACGAGGAAATAGAAACACGGGCATAGCTATTTCCTCGTAAGGTCCTAGTAAAATTACGACCTTATATATACTCGACCAATCCAGTTTCTCATTTGCTAGTAACCTTCTCTCTAAATCCTCTAAAGGTACTCTCTAATTCGTAGTTAGATGGTTAGATTAGGGAATATAGATTAAGTGGTTAGTTTAGGGAATTTAGATTAGGTGGTTAGTTTAGGGAATTTAGATTATGTTGGTTTACTTTTATTTAGTGTTTTTTTAAATTATACGGGGAATTAATGTTTTGATTTTTTTTTTAATTATAGATGCCTAGACAGAGCAAGCTTGCTAAGGCTGCCAGTAGGAGGACGTCGTCTCTCGAGGGGAGTCACTACGGAGACATGTTTGGGCGTCAGGATGCTCCGGATTCATCTTCAATTCCCGAGACTTAGGGAGCTTCTACGGCGTCCCGGGAACCACATCCTCCTCCTCCTCCTCCACCGGTCGGGGTTCATCCCGATTTGGATGTGCCGCCGAACGCACCCTTTGCGGTGTACACGGTGGAGGATATTTTGGCCCTTCCAGGCAGAGAAGGGCTGGCAGAGTTAGATCCTATCCGACGGGACGGCCGAAACGTATTATGGTATGTTTTAATTTTAAAAAAGTTTTTTTTTAATTTATTTCTTAATTAAAAAATATTTAGAAATTAATCTAATTAATGATTTATTTTGTGTCTTTCCAGGTTTGGTGTTGACAATTGTGTTGGACCTAGCGTCTCGGACTGTATTAAGGGATACTTTCCCGATCCAGCTCCAAACTAGAAGATGACGGCGAGCCACACAAAAAATATGTGGTTCAAATCGTTCGCTGTAAGTTTAATTAGTTAATTTATTTTTAATTATTTAAAATTATTAATATTATTGAACTAATCCGTCTTTTATTTTTTCTGGTTACAGCAAAAGTATCGTTGGTCTATTGGGATTCACCAGCGGGTGAAGCAGGAGTTTGAGGCCAAGGCAAGAGCTCGATTGCTCGACATGGTCTACAATTGGAAGGGCGACTATCAGGTATAGATTTATAAATTATAATATATATATATAGTTTTAAAAATATTATATACTGACTTTAATTCTATTTTTTTTTTAAATCAGGTGGATGGTTACGAGGCCGGGAAACCCGATTGCCTCACAACCACGGTGTGGGATGGCCTCATCAGGTATTGGGAGTTACCGGACTCGGTCAGAACCTCCAACACAAACTCCGGGAACCGCATGACCAAAGATGAGCATGGCAACACGAAGGTGCTTCACACCACGGGTCGAAAACCTCACGCGGGAATTCGTCTAGACATGGTAAGATGATTTTTAATAACTATTTAATTTTTATTTTATTTGAATATTCCAAATTAATATTTAATTTTATAAATTAATTTTAGGCTAAGGAGACAGGAGTTCTTCCATCTCTGAAAGACCTTTACGAGTCCTGCTTCCGAGCGGATCTACAACGAGGTTGTTGCCCGAGTTGACGAACGCCAGACCCAGCTGACTCAGCAGACTGGGGCTCCAGTCATATTATCCACTGTTGAAGTGAATAAGATTTACGAGGAGGTAAATAATTTGGTTTTACTATTAATTTTTAATATTTTTTAAATTTTTTTCTTAATGTTTTTAATATTTTTATTTACAGGTCGCCTCTAGGAAAAAGGGGCGTATCATCGGGATTGGCTCGGTTAACGATGTCCCTGCAGCGACATCGTCTTATCATCAGGAGCAGCACGATGTCAATGCTCAGCTACTCTCAAAGTTGTCTTCGCTCACCGAGCATGTGACTTCTCTCACCGATGTCCTCGAGATTATGGCGGTTGGAAACCCACATTTGGAGGAGATTTTGCGTCAGAGACGGGAACGCGGAGGGATTCCAACCCAACAACATCCACCATCACAGTCACAGCCGGCCACCAACTATGGAGAAGATTTCCCGAGCCAGGACGACGAGTTCGTTCGGCAATTTCACGACCAACATCCGTAGTTTTTTTTATTTTTAATTGTATATTATGAATTTTAAAACTTTTTGTATATTATTTAGTTATTTATAAAATATTTTGTTTTTTAGTTTTTATTTATAATTTGATTTTTTTTAATTTTTAAAAAATAAAATAATTATATTTATAATTATTTTTTTTAATAGGGAAAAAACATTTCGAAGCACAATCCTCGTAAAGATTCCAAGTAATATCCTCGTAACAGGTTCTAGTAAGTTCCTCGTAAACATTTACTACGATCTTACGAGGAAAATATTACTACGATCTTACGAGGAAACCCTACGAGGAAAACATACCCACGCCTTTACGAGGAAAAGTTTCCTCGTAAATTCGCTACGACCATACGAGGAAAAGGCTTTACGATGAACGTGTTTCGAGAAAACGCGTTTCCTCGTAATTTCCTAGTAAATGGCCATTTACTAGGAAATTACGAGGAATACCCGTCTTAGTAATTGACGAGTTTTCTTGTAGTGTATCTATTTTAGTATACATTTTTCACATAAATAGTTAATGTCATTTTTTATTTCTTATATTTTATATTTACTTATTATTATTTTTATTTTATATTTAATAATATATCTCTAATGTAATATTTATATTTATTATATTGCATATTTACTTATTTTTACTATTAGGATAGATGTTTAATGTAATATTTTTATTTTTTATACTGTATATTTAATGATTATTTATTTTAAGATATCTTTTTCAGTTAGATATTTAATTTATATTTTCCATTTCTTATATTGTATATTTTTTATATTGTATATTTACTTGTTCTTTTTTTCTTTTAATATTACTATAAATGTTTAATGTAATATTTCTATTTCATAAATTGTATATTTAATTATTATTTATTAACTATTGTATATGTACTTATAAAATATTTGGAAATAATAAAAACGTAAGAGTATATGTTGTTTAGATAGATGTTCAATGTAGTTTTTCGTATTTCTTTTATTGTATATTTAGTTATTTTTTTTTTATTGTATATATTTACTTATTCTAATTTTCTTGTTTATATATATAGTAATATTACAATATATATTTAATACAATATTTTATTTCTTATATTGTATATTTAATTATTATTTATTTTAACATACTTTTTCATATAGATATTTAATATAATTTTTCTATTTCTTATATTGTATATTTAATTTTTTATTTATTTTATATTTACTTATAGATGTTTACTATAATATTTATATTTCTTATATTCTATATTTACTTATTTTTAGTATTACAATATATGTTTAATGTAATATTTTTATTTCTCATATTGTATATTTACCTACTATTTATTTAATACATTTATTTTACTATAAATTTTATTTATTTACTTATTTTATATTACGATAGATGTTTAATGTAATATTTTTATTTATTATATTTGTATATTTATTATTTATTTTTCTTATATTATATATTTACTTATTCTAATATTATGATAGATGTTTAATGTAATATATATATTTTTCATATTGTATATTTACTTATTATTTATTTAATTATACATTTTTCACATCCATGTGTAATTTAGATAATAATGTTCATTGCCACTGCTGTTGAGCTTGTAAATTGTATTGAGTTTCAGTTCATTTTTGAAGCGGAAAAGGAAGTGTGTCTAGATAAACCCATGAATGATCGTTGACTGTGGTGGCTTCATTACGTAAAAGTTAGTGATGAATGTTAACAATAAAAGTATGGTAGGTTAATTTGAGAGAATACATTTGAGTCTATAAGGAGCAACTCAACTCCCATGAGTATGTTCCCTTTTTGAAAGTCTTGAGCTTCCCAGCAATGAATCAGCACTAACCAAAACTTCTTTGTTACAGAAATCTCTTTCGAGGTCGTCAAACGTTTTTGGGACATCAAGTGTTGATGGTGGAGCCATTATCTTTTCTTTGATGGAGTTCCTTGGAGTCTTCTTTGATGGGTGTGAGGTTGATGTTGCTGAGATAATGAGTTTTATAGTGACGTGTTTGACGTAAAATTATATATTTTCATATTTTGCTTAATGTATTATTTTCATTTTTTTAATTTTTAATGTCCATTTATTATATTTTCCTTTTATTGTTTAATGTAGTATTTTCATTTTTAAAATTGTATATGTCCATTTATTATATTGTATATTACTTACTATTTTTTTACATTTAAGATAGATGTTTAATGTAGTATTTCTATTTTTTAAATTGTATATATTTACTTATTATTTAGATTCTCTTATATTGCATATATACATCTCCTATATCATATATTACTTATTATTATCTTTTAAATTTTAAGATAAATGTTTATTGTAGTATTTCCATTTTTAAACTGTATATTTACTTATTATTTCTTTTCTTAATATTGTCGTATTATCTTTTACATTTTAAGATAAATTTTTACTGTATTTTTTTCATTTTTAAATTGTATATTTACTTATTATTTTTTTCTTATATTGTATACTTATTTTTATTTTTCTTTTATCAAATGATAATATTACAATAGATGTTTAATGTAATATTTCTATTTTTGAATATATTTACTTAAATGATAATATTACTATAGATGTTTAATGTAATATTTCTATTTTGAATATATTTATTTATTTATTTTAAAATACATCAAATATTTTTTAATGCCACATGTCATTTTCTCGAAGAATGATAATATTGTCGTATTATCTTCTACATTTTAAGATAAATTTTTACTGTAGTTTTTTCATTTTTAAATTGTATATTTACTATTATTTTTTTCTTATATTGTATACTTATTTTTATTTTTCTTATATCAAATGATAATATTACTATAGATGTTTAATGTAATATTTTTATTTTTGAATATATTTACTTAAATGATAATATTACTATAGATGTTTAATGTAATATTTCTATTTTGAATATATTTATTTATTTATTTTTAAATACATCAAATATTTTTTAATGCCACATCTTATTTTCTCGAAAAATGATTCTATACTGATGTGTACACTCTATGGAGCCTCAAAACTTCTTTTTATTAGTATAGATATATTTACTTATTATTTTTTTCTTATATTGTATACTTATTTTTATTTTTCTTATATCAAATGATAATATTACTATAGATGTTTAATGTAATATTTTTATTTTTGAATATATTTACTTAAATGATAATATTACTGTAGATGTTTAATGTAATATTTCTATTTTGAATATATTTATTTATTCTTTATTTATTTATTTTTAAATACATCAAATATTTTTTAATGCCACATGTCATTTTCTCGAAGAATGATTTTATGCTGATGTGGACGCTCTCTGGAGCTTCAGAACCTCCATTTTATTAGTATAGATTCCACTATTTCTGAGACCGAGTCTCTTACCCCTAGGCATAGTCACGGTTGTTAATTACCCTGGACTAATCGGATATCCAAGAATATTTTAAGGTATCTAAATACAAATCTTTATCCGATGTTTTTATTGTCTTTATCTGGATTTGAGGTTTTCGAATTTCCAAGTGTAGGATATAATATCCGACGGATATCCAACTCCAAATTTGAATTCTTAAAATAAATATTAATATATATAAAATATAAACAATATTTAAAAAAAATAGATATAATGTTTTATTTATTTCTATGTATACTTTTATAAAATTTATATAAAAATTATAGATATATTATTATAGAAATAAAAATATAATAAATAAAATTAATTTATATATATATATATATACAAGATAATCTCATGTGCTACACACAGGCTTTATGTTTATAATATAGAGTTAAAATGAATTTATTTTGAAAGTTAGAATTTACAAAGTAAAAAAATATTATTTGTGGGTTATTAGTCATAAACTTTACATATAAATATAAAATTTTACTTTTTATATCTCACAATAGTCAAGCATGGATACAAGATATTCGTTACATATATTTTTTTTTCCCGTCAATTGATTATATAGATAAGATGAAACTGATACATGACCAACGGACGAAGGAATGTCCATGGTTAACTACGATATCTCCGGAACCTAGAACCCATAAAGGGATGCATGAGCCCAAACAACAACAGACCAGGGCAACTACAGACAAACACTTTAAATTAAGCAACAAGACTCGAAGACAACTGGTAGCTCTCTCAACAAAACAGAGAAGTCTAACCACCGAAAAACCACTCCCTCCTAGTAAAACGAGGAACCACCTCAGAACCAAGTAACACAAGCTTCACAAACCGACAAGGAAGAATCTTTCAGATTTCGTCAATAAATCAAATCTCCACGAGATCTGAACAAACAACTAGGAGCCAAGCCCACTTAATCCGGAGCACAATGAATACAAGCCACGAACGGCATAAAGACATAAACTTAGATAAACCTGAAATAAAGAGATCTACACAAGAAGTCCAGAGATATGCAATCCAACAAAACTAACCAGATCCAAGTTGAGATTTGTATAACAAAAGATTTGTAGCTAGACCACACCGTTAATCAACAGATCCGGACCTTTTATCAAAAATCTGTAACAGATCTGGAAGTTTCATTGATTTGCTCGAAGCATATCTCTCAAAATTGGAGTCTCAGTCACGAATCAAACTACAACAAAGCACAAAGGAAGAAGGACAAAGATTGGGACCGGCACCAGTGCTGACAGAGCCACCACGCGCCGGTCAACGGAGCTCACGCGTTCTGACGGTCTGTATCTCTCTCTCTCTGCGTTTGAACTCTTTTCTGTTTCTAAAAATTTCTCCATAATGACTCGTTACATATTCCTTTTTCCAAAACCAAAGAAAAAAAAAAGAATCATTGCATATGAAAAATCAGATTTGAGGGAAAACATATTTTTTGCGTAACGAACCTTAATTTTGTGGATAATTGACATTGTGTTGTGAATCTCGTGTCCTTTACAGGTTTGTTTCGACAAGAAGCTAGGCTAGATAGAAGAGAGTAGTCGGCTAGGGTTTATGAGAAGTGTCTAATGACTTTGTCTTATTGCTTTATTGTATTGTCTTGTGTTTTATCATAAGTACAAAGGAGATACATATATATAGTAGAGTTTGGCCGACTTGCCCACATCACATACTCGATGTGGGACAAGTAAACAAGGCTCAAAAGTCAGTTGGCCTAAGTCCTAAGTGGGCTGGCCCATCCGTGAAACATATGGGCCGATTGGTCTAAGTAGATGAACCCACTTATGTGCATTCCCGAAACCGTCCGTTTCATAACACTCCCCCTTAATGCCATAACCGTCTAGAGTTCGCAATGCGTTTGGTATACTGCCTCATTAAAACCTCTCTATGGTAAACCCAATGTGGTAAAAGGGAAGCCATAGACAGGAAAAAGAGTACAGCCGCATTACTACCCCTGAAGTGATCATCACTGAAGGCTCTTTAATGATCGCTTACCAATCTGGAACATAAGCTTCTTGAGCGTGCAAGTTGGTAATGCCATGGTGAAGAGGTCGGCCGAATTCTCGCTGGATCGGACCTGGAGTACCTTCACCTCGCCTTCTTTCTGTAGATCATGGGTGAAGAAGAACTTGGGTAGAACGTGCTTCGTCTTATCACCCTTGATGTAACCATCTTTGGGTTGGGCTATGCAGGCCGCATTGTCTTCATAGATGATGGTCGGTTCTTCTTTCCCGTCCGTGATCCCGCATGATGACTCAACCAAACACACTCTCTGCTTGCTTCATGGATGGCCAATATCTCCGAATGGTTGGATGATGTTGCCGAGATGGTCTGCTTGACTGATCTCCATGAAATGGATGTGCCTCCATATGTGAAAACATAACCTGTTTGAGACTTAGCAGTATGTGGGTCGGATTGAAAACCTGCATCAGCAAAACCAATCAAACTTTCTTTGTTTTGGTTAGAGTAAAACAATCCCACATCCTTAGTTCCCAGCAGATATCGTAGGATGTGTTTGATCCCATTCCAGTGCCTTATGGTCGGATATGAGCTGAACCTGGACAAAAGACTTACAGAAAAATAGATGTCAGGTCTAGTATGTGTAGTCAAATACATTAAGGCACCAATGGCACTGAGGTAAGGATACTCAGGACCGAGGACCTCTTCATCCTCTGCCTTTGGTCTGAACGGGTCAGTTTCAAGACCGAGGGATCTTACAACCATAGGACTGCTAAGTGGATGACATTTATCCATCTTAAACCTTTTAAGAACCTTTTCAGTATAGGTCTTTTGGTGCACAAGGATTCCATCTTTAAGATGTTCAATTTGCAGTCCCAGGCAAAACTTGGCTTCCCCAAGTCTTTCATCTCAAATTCTCGTTTGAGGTATGAAACTGCTGAGGCAATTTCATTGGCCGTTTCGAGTATGTTAAGGTCATCAACATAAACGGCTATGATCACATAGCCTCGGCTCGATTTCTTAATGAATATACATGAGCTTACTTGATCATTCTTGTAGCCCTCTTTCAGTAAGTATTCACTTAAATGATTGTACCACATGCGACCTGATTGCTTCAGGCCATACATCGCTTTGTTAAGCTTAATGCAATGTTGTTCTCGAGAACCTTTAGCATGCTTTGGTAATTCTATACCATCTGGTACTTTCATGTATATTTCATTATCCAGTGGACCATATTGATATACGGTTACTACATCCATTAACCGTAAATCAAGATTTTCTCTTATGGCCAGACTAATCAGGAATCGGAATGTCGTTGCATCCACCACTGGAGAATAAGTCTCCTCATAATCGATTCCCGGTCTTTGTGAGAATCCTTGTGCAACAAGTCGGGCTTTATACCTCACGACTTCACCGTTTTCATTTCTTTTCCTCACAAAGACCCATTTGTAGCCCGCTGGCTTTACAACATCTGGTATTCGGAAAATAGGACCGAACACCCCTCTTTTCTTAAAAGAGTTTAACTCCACGTTGATTGCTTCTTTCCATTTAAGCCAATCCTTTCTTTGCATACATTCGTATATTGACGTGGGTTCTAGATCCTCATCATCATGAGTGATGATCTCAAGTGCTACTTGATATGCGAATATATCATTCATGTCGACATGTTTCATGTTCCACTGTTTACCAGATATGGTGTAATTAGTTGAGATCTCCTCATTGTCCGGAGGTTCAGTACCCTGAGCCTTGGCGTCTCAAGTCCCATTAGGTACCTCAGCACTCGTACCAATGCTCATGTCTACGGATTCTGGTACGTCCGGAATGAGTCCAGACGTTGGTTTCTCCATGTCCCGGAGCCGCGGGACCAATGGTTCGACCACATCGACCAGATCCTTGTGCCCCTCGCCCATGGTTTGTTTTGCACCTTTCTTAGTTCTTGCGAGGGGCCTTATCTTTGGAACCAATTGGTCTTCCACGCTTGAGGCGTGTCCTAGACTCAGTAGCCACTTGGTTATGTCTTTTCTGACATCCAGTCTTATTGGTGCATTAGCAGCTGGTATGTAAGACTTAGTCATTCTGTTTGGGTCGGTAAAGGAATCTGGCATTTTATTAGCTAGCTCTTGAAGATGTATAATCTTCTGAACCTCAAGATCGCATGCTTGAGTTCGAGGATCCTGCCATATGATGGATGTATTATTCCATGTGATTTCTTTCACCAATCTGCTATTGTCTCCCCCTAATGTCGGATACTCAGATTCCATGAAGTGGCAACCTGCATACCTGGCCTTAAATAAATCACCCGTGGTTGTCTCAAGGTATTTTATGATCGAGGGAGATTCATATCTGACATATATTCCCATCCTCCTTTGAGATCCCATCTTAGTTCTTTGTGGTTGAGCAATTGGATAATAAACGGCACATCCAAATGTCTTTAGATGGGAGATGTGTGGCTCTCGACCCGTTAAGAGCTGGGATGGCGAATATCTATGCTCACTGGACGGTCTGATGCGTATTAACTCCGCAGCGTGTAAGACTGCGTGACCCCAAGCTGTGGTCGGTAAGTTACTTTTCATGAGTAAAGGTCTAGCAATCATTTGGATCCTTTTGATAAAAGATTCGGCTAGACCATTCTGTGTATGGACATGTGCCACGGAGTGTTCAACTGTCACCCCCATGGACATACAATACTCATAAAAGGCTTGGGAAGTGAATTCACCAGCATTGTCAAGACGTATAGTCTTTAAAGGAAAGTCTGGAAAGTGTGCTCGCAACCTGATGAGTTGGGCAAGTAGTCTAGCTAAGGCTAGATTACGTGTGGATAATAAACACACATGTGACCATCTTGTGGACGCATCAATGAGTACCATGAAGTACCTAAACGTTCCACTAGGTGGATTGATTGGTCCACAGATGTCACCTTGAATCCTTTCCAGAAAACCGATTGTTTCCTTTGACACTTTGATTGGTGATGGTCTGACCTGAAGTTTCCCTTGCGCACATGAGGTGCAAGCATGGTTCTTAGGGATAACCCGTCTCCCCTTAAGGTCATGACCAGTTGAGTTTGTGATGAGTCTACGCATGATCCCCGTTCCAGGGTGCCCTAGGCGGTCGTGCCACAAGTTGAAATTCTGTTTGATTTCTTTGCTTATAATAGCATTGGCTTCGACCGCACTGATCTTGGCATAGTAAAGACCAGTGGCCATAGCTGGTATCGTTTCCAAGACCCTTTTCTGGTCATGGTCGAGTTCATATATATTCAAGAACTCTTTGGCTCCTTCTCCAATTGTCTCAATGTGTAATCCATTCTTGCGAATGTCTTTGAAGCTTAAAAGGCTTCTCATTGAATCGAGAGAGTATAATGCTTCATCTACTTCTAGATGTGTTCCATTTGGTAATAGAACATAAGCTTGTCCGTAGCCTTTGATAAGTGACGATACACCAGCTATTGTGTGTACGTTGGCATCTTTCAACGTTAGATCAACGAAGAATGCCCTATCTTTCAGGATAGTGTGGCTTGATCCACTGTCAACCACAAGTGTTTCCATACTTCCTTTCATTCTAGACAATTAAAATATAATCTAAATCATGCATATATTATAATGAAAGGAGTAACAAGGTTTCATAGAATAAAAACAACTTTAAAAAAAATAACGAGCCTAAACACCAAAACATCACTTGGTTATTACTTCAACATGTCTGAAGTTTCATGATCCATAGGATCATCTTTGCTTTGATCAGTCTCGTGATCTGTAGGATCATATCTATTGTGAAGATAGTCACCCTCATCATCCTGATACATCATATGAGCCTCTGCGTTCTTGCCTTTTAGACTCTCTTGATAGAGATGAACCAGATGCTTAGGGGTACAGCAATTCTTTGCCCAATGGTTTGTCATCCCGCATATGTGGCAAGCCGAGAACTTAGGATTCTGAATCCTTGAAGATATCCCAGAACTTTTGCCTTTACCACGTCCATGGTTCGACTGGTTTGGACGATCATAAGGGGTAGGACGCCCTCTGTTTTGGCTAACACGTCCACGTCCTCGCGTCTGACTTCCGCGGTCGCGTCCTCGTCCATATTAGGGACTACGACCCTTTCGGTCATAACGGACATGGTTTGCCTCTGTATCATCCATAGGCTCGGCATTATGTGCCTCTGGGATCGGCTTAGTACCTGGGGGTCTAAGCTCACTGTTCTTCAGGAGCAGCTCATTGTTTTGTTCAGCAAGCAACAGACAGTGAATGAGTTCACTATAGGTCTTAAAACCTTTCTGTCTATACTGTTGCTGGAGCAACATGTTGCTGGAGCAACATGTTGCTGGAGCAACATGTTGCTTGAGGACATTGTCTGGAATGTCTTTTCAAGGAGCTGTGTATCAGTAACAATCTCGCCACATAGCCTCAGTTGTGAGACTATTCGGAAAAAGGCTGAGTTGTACTCGTTCACGGACTTGAAGTCCTGAATCCTAAGGTGTATCCACTCATAGGTGGCCGCTAGATGAACCAGGGTCCTCTGATGATCATATCTCATCTTGAATTCTTTCCATAGTTCATATGGATCATTCACCGTGAGGTACTGAGCTTTCAAGCTTTCCTCTATATGATGTCGGATGTGCATCAGGGCTTTTGAGTTTTCTCTTTTGCTGGCATCGTTATTCTCAATGATGCAATGCTCCAGGCCTTTGGCTCCGAGAGATATCTCAACATCTAATGCCCATTGCAGGTAATTGTCACCTTCGACACTGAGGGGTGCAAAGTCCAAGTTGCTGATTTTTGGCATCTGAAAGTGAGTTTCAGATTGTTTAGGACTTATAATACCACATCTCTTTTCCATTTAAAATCGTAGTGAAAACAGTTTGAAAACCGATTGGACAAGCACACGGTCTGGCTGTACGTATTGGTACGCTTCATCGACCCATGTGGTTCGTGGTGTATCCGTTGATACGGGTCATCGACCATCCGCGATCTAAACGTACATGGTACGTATCATCGATCGTTATGGATCATGGTCTAGCCGTACCTGAGGGTAGGCATCATTGACCAAATAGACCTTGGTTTATCCGCATGGTGCGGGTGATCGACCGTTTGTGGTCACGATATGACCGCGGTTCGTGGTTCGTACGGATCACCGCGGGTTCGTACTGAGTGGTACGTGATCGGTCGTATCGCATGGTACGTACCGTCTGTCATCCGCGTTCGTGGTCCGTCTGTACCGCATGGTGTGTACCATCCGCGGTTCATCCCTTAATCGCGGGTCGTGGTTCGTATGGGTTACCGCAGGTTCGTACCTTATGGTACGTGACTGGCCGTGCCTGTCTTTCATCCGCGTTCGTGATCCGTCCGTACTGCACGGTACGTACCACTGACCGTTCGCGGTTCATGGTCTAGCATCCTCGACCATAGGTCTAGCATCATTGACCAGTGGGTCTAACATCATCGACCAATAGGTCTAGTATCATCGACAAAAGTATAAAAACAAAATTTCTTTAACTAATCTAGGGGTTTAAGATTTAGACCTAGAAATTTTATAAATTTGGAAAGTTTCCATTTTTAGACGAGTTTCCTTTTCAGGAAAGTTTCCTTTTCAGGAAAGTTTCCTTTTCTGGAAAGTTTGGGTTTTAGGTAAGTTTAGGTATTTTAGGTAAGTTTCCATTTTAGGAAAGTTTCCATTTCTGGGAAGTTTCCATTTTGGGAAAGTTTCTAATTTGGTAAGTTCGGGTAATTTTAGGTAAGTTTCTAATTTAGGAAAGTTTCATTTTCTGATTAGGTTTTCCTTTTATAATTAGGTTTTCCTTTTCAGATTAGGTTTCCTAAATCAGATTTATTTAGGTTTTCCCTTTTTGGATTACGGTTTTCCTTTTAGGTTAGGTTTTCCTAATTTGAATTGATCTAGGTTTTCCTTTTCTATTAGGGTTTTTGGTGTTTTCGATTTCTAGCCGTCAAGCAATGAATCTAGCAACCTAAAGCTTCTTATCTATGGCGAAAATCAAAAACCAAACCGAAGCAATCCTAGCAACAATTCTAAACAGAAAACGATTAACCTCAACATGGATTTGATGACATACCTTAATCCTTGATCGATTTTCTCCTTGGGTTTCCTCTTGGGAACCTTAAACAATCAATCAAAGAAAAGATACAAGGATTAGTTGTTAGATTTATATGAAGAACAATCGATTAGATTTAAGAGAGAGAGAGGTTCGCCGAGTGATGGTTCGGATGGTGTAGGGGTTGTGCCGGCTGGTTGAGCTTCGAACTAGGACTCGAGGTGGTTGGTTTCAGAGCAGGATCGTGCTGATAATGTGTTGTGAATCTCGTGTCCTTTAGAGGTTTGTTTCGACAAGAAGCTAGGCTAGATAGAAGAGAGTAGTCGGCTAGGGTTTATGAGAAGTGTCTAATGACTTTGTCTTATTGCTTTATTGTATTGTCTTGTGTTTTATCATAAGTACAAAGGGGATGCATATATATAGTAGAGTTTGGCCGACTTGCCCACATCACATACTCGATGTGGGACAAGTAAACAAGGCTCAAAAGTCGGTTGGCCTAAGTCCTAAGTGAGCTGGCCCATCCGTGAAACATATGGGCCGATTGGTCTAAGTAGATGAACCCACTTATGTGCATTCTCGAAACCGTCTGTTTCATAACACATTGTAGTCTTTCTCTACTTTTATTTTAGTCTATGCACTCATTTACATTCATTTGTTTATATACTCATTTAAAATAGTTTTATCTTTAGTCTATATACTCATTTACATTTGAATTGCTATACTTGCTCAAATATTTTTGTTTCCAGAATCTACAAATAAAAATATAAAATTAGAAGTATATATTTTCGATTTTAAAGTAAACAAATGATTTCGCCAAATTTCTATGTAATTATAAACTCACAAGTAAGTTTTAAGGAAAGCTTACCATAGTTAGGTCTTGATTTAGATAATATACATGATTTTTTCTCGTTTCTCTACAACCTGAGTTTCTTTAACTCCATTTGTCAACTTTTAATTATCTACACGTTTTCCTCTTCTTGTGGTGTTTCTCAAGTTTTTCAGAGGTTGTGAACGACAACAAATAAACCTATTCCATTAAATTAAGAATTGATAGTCCATTTTAAATATATTGTTGACATATTTTATTTACCTTTTTCTCCATGCATTATGTAGCTTTTGCCAATGCCTAGAAATGCAGAAAAGACTTACGGAAGTTATAAGTAGATTAGAAGAGGAAAAGGTGCAGGAAGAAGTCATTTGAGCATAAAGAATCTAAGCGTTTTTAGTTTTCACTTACTTGGACTTTAAGCTTTATCTTCCAACTTCAATATCAATCCATAGCATATTGGTGTTCTTCTTTTTCTCATTTCATTAAAATGAATAATTCTTGGATCTAGAACTGTAAATGATTGTCATTAGAAGTTGAGATTTTAGAGAGAATCAATGGAGTCATTGTAAAGGATTTAAGAATTTACTATTTTTGAATGTAAATATAGATAACTAATATATGGCATTTATCTTGAAAAGATTAGCGGGCGGTTTCTAATAGTAGGATCATGGGAGTCGTTGGATAATGAGAGTTATGTGAAAACATTTGAAGCCTTTATTTTATATATAAAACATAAAAGAAAATTAGTTAATAGACTAAACAGTTTTTCTTTTTACGTTTATTTTTTTTTGTATTTACATTTGTTTTAAAATTTAAAGCACACGCCATGTGTCAAAATCTAATTGATCAAGTGAAATAATTATCAATAAAAATGACAAATCTGGACTAAAAAATTAAGATATCGGGATGCGGATCCGATTTTGATGGATCCAACATTTTATTATCTAGATCCGGTCCCTCTGGATATCTTAACTTTCAAAACAGATCTGGATCATATCTCAAACTGAATCTGGTTCGGATCTCAGATTGAATCCAGATCTCATATAATAAGTCTCAGACCTAATTATGAAATTATTACATCTTTTATATACTAAAATACAAGTCATCAATCAAATTCCATCACATGACATGTTTAAGAGTTTTAAATAAAATAAGTTTCAAGCTTATGCCAGCTAGTGAATCGCACCTCCATGATCTCTATACAAAAAACAAACAGTTTTATTGAATTTTATTTATTTATTTTATATACAAAAGAAAAACTCTAAAAGTTCTCACACTGCATCCATAATCTCTCCATATTTAAAATGGTTAATTTTTTGAATAAGATTTAACATAATAAATTGTAAATTCCTAAATTATTTGCTATAACTCCATTTATTTTTTTCGGAAATTTCTTCTTCTCACTAGACATATCAAAACTATTAAAAAAAACAGATTGATCAAAAACTTCTTATGATTGTAACTACACTTATAGTGCAAGATCTAAAGCTCTATATGAAAATCAAAATAGTTTATTGCCAAGTGGTGGCACACTAGTACTCTTTGAAAGACATTTCTTTTAATAAAAAGAGAAAAAGAACACAAATAAGTGATGGTTTGATATGTGAGCATACATTAAAGTTGGCGGATGAAGATTAAAGTCAAGGTTAGGAAAACTGTAAATGCCCAACTCAATTAAAATTTTCGGCTTTTTTTTTCTTGTAATAACTATAACCTTTTTTCTTTGGTTTTCTAGGTATTGGCAAAATCTACATACTACATAGTAAGAAAGATAAAGAAAATATCACATAAAAACCTTTAAAAGTATAACTCACACTTTAAACTTTCAAAAAAATTTTGGCTATCACTTTTAACCTTCAAAGTAACATTTACTCCCTCTGTTTCTAAATATTGAATGTTCTGTCACATTTCACTTGTTTTTAATTGAACAATGTTTTAAATTTTCTATGCTTTTTTTATAATGAATTGTCAATTTTCAAGAAGTATTAATTGAGAATTCTAGATTTATTGAATTGCTATTGTTTAACATTTATAGAAAATTATTTTATTTTAAAAAATTAGTGCATTCATTTTTAAATATTAACTTTTTCTTATTTTTTTGTGAAAATTTAAAATATATATTATTTAGAAACAGAGGGATTATATAATAAAAACACTTCAACCTAACTTATTTGTTCATAAAAAAATAGTTGATTTGTCGACAGGAGAATTGCTAAAAACAACATAAAATTTTAATTCAAACCTATAAGTGTACCTCAATTTCAATCAAATGCAAAACCAACCTACAAGGATGATAAAAATACAATTTAACCCTTATGACCAAACAAAAAAACAGAAGTGTATTTTACGTTTTTATCCTTTGTTAGTCTACAAGTAACAGAAAAAAAGTGTACATATATGTAAACCTCGTACGAAGTCTATTCATATGGTAGACTTGTTATGTAGTCTATACCATAATTTTATCTAATAATTTAATTTTAAAAATGTATAAAAATAATTGTTGTAATATTTTTAACTAATTATTAATATAATGGATAATATGAAGTAAAAAAAATAAAATTTTATATAATTAAACATTCTTAAGGAACATTTAGGGTTTGAGATTTGTGGTTAACGGGTTCGTAGACATATTATAAAGTCTACACATATGTAGACCTTTTTTCAGTCTACACACAATTTAACCTAACCGGATTTAACCAATATAATTTGATAATCAAATAAAAAACTTACGGTTTGAGATTTGTGGTTAAGTTGTTCGTAGACATATTATAAAGTCTACATATATTTAGACTTTTTTTTTCATTCTACACACAATTTAACCTAGTATATAAATACGATTTCTCAAGCTATTCGGGTAAAACAAACTAATCTTCGTCGTATCTCTCTCTAGGCAATTTTCGGCGAGATTTCCGGCGAATTCGATCCACGCAGTTTCCCATACGCTTCATCTCTGTCTGCTCCATCGCTCTGGTAAGTTAAATGTCTCTGCTTTACCTCTCTGTTGATAAAAAGTGACCACCTTTACCTTTTTCTCTTTTCAGATCTGAGCCGGCGACTTTTAAGGAATGGTGCTTCTCGTCCAAATCTCTGCTTCCAGTCAATATCATGGCTTCTACTTCATCTCTCTGTCCTAGTCAGCAAGGGATTGTGCTTCATCTTTCCGAAGTACATCTTTCTGTCATTGCTATCTCTCGTTTAACTAATAACCTAACAAGCTCATCCTTGTTTACTAACCTTTTGGTTTCTTTTGATTCAGATCTGAGTCGGACAATCTTAGATCTATTTCTCTAACGAGCAGTGCATCCTCTCTAATCCATTTATCTGCTTCCGGTCAGTCTACTTCATTTTGAAGTGTAGTATGAAGTTTCGAATTTGTAGACTGAAGTTTTGAATTTGTAGACTGATATTTTGAATTTGTAGACTTCTCATGTAAAATGATTTTTTGAATTTGTAGTACACTGATGTTTGAATTTATAGGTTTCTCGTGTAAGCTTCATTTTAAATTGTAGACTTCTCGTGTAGAATGCACTTGTATAATTCTTTGTTTGTGTCTTCTTGGTGCATGTTACAAAATGGATAAGCTTGATTTTCTATCGAGGTTGTATACTCTAGGGAGGAGCTCAAGAATTGTGAGTAACAGACGGTTGTATCAGGCTTTTGTACCAGACATATGGTTGTAACAAACTTGTGTAATTTGCTTGCAGCAGACTTAAGTATTAGTCTTCTTTTACAGAAGACTTTTACAGAAGTCTAGTACTCAACTATCTATCAAAATATCATCCTTTGTATCAGTATAGTACTCTTCTTTCAGAGATTTTAATTCATATTCGACCAAAAGTACAACTCTAATACAATCCAGAGATTTATATATTAGTCTTCCTCTATAAGAGACTTAAAAAGAAGTCTACTTTCTGTTCAAGAAGACTAACATTTTGGTTTGCATGACAGAAAGTAACATTAGAACTCAAAGTAATAGAAAAATTAAGACGTACAATTTTAACAAAAGTTCATCAAATAAGACAAAATTCAAAGCGACAATACAGCTGATAAGTTCAATACATAAGACAACATCTGAAGCAATAAGACACCATCCAAAGCAATAATACAATTGATTAATTCAACACATAAGAGATAATACATAAAACAACATCCAAAGCAGTAAGACAACATTGGTTTAACCTGGACAGTTTGGATGTGACCCGGTTGTTTGCACTGTGACAATTAACGTAGAATTACTAATATTTCTACAATTGTTTCCTAGCAATATAGAAAAATCAAAAGTATTATACTTTCATAATTACAACAGTTTTTCTATCCAAAATCACTTAAACCCTTTAGGATTAACTATTACACACTTTCAAACGAAAAAATTGTGAAAAAAATTAATGCATAGTATACAAATTAACTTTTAATGTATATTTCAAAATAGACTCCATGTTCAGTCTATAAAGTGGTAGACTTTCTTTTCAGTTTACATCCGTAGATGATCAAATAGGTCTACTCTTTGGGTTAGTTTTTGCAATTGATCATTTTACGGGTTACTTTTTATAGTTAAAAAAGTTGTGATTTTATATAAGCAGACTTCGTTTTCACTCTACAATTTCAAAAATGTTAGTTTTCGCTATTGACAAGAATTTTCCAGGATTTGACTTTCAGAGGTAGACTAAATATACAGTCTACATGTTTTTATTTTTTTGAATGAGGTTAGTTTTGCAATTGACTATGTTTGACTTTTTAGAGGGTAGATTGAAATGAACGTCTACAGCTTTGCAGACTTCGCAAGAAGTCTACTCTCAAATCCGACGAGTCAGTTTTGCATTTGACCAAAATAAAAAAATAGACTTCACGGGTAGTCTACATTTTTTCTGGAAGAGAAGACTGCATATGAAGTCTACATATTAAAAAAAATTAATTAATTTTAAAAAGTTTTATTCAAACACAAAACTAACCTTTTCAACGCTGTCAAAATTTTGGTCAAATGCAAAATTGACCTTAAGTAAACTTCTCCGGCAGTCTACGCTTCGTAGACTTACTTTGAAGTCTGCCTATGAAAATTCAAAAGTTCATTCAAATGAAAAACTAACCTCTTTTGCGTAGTCGTCTTTGTAGGTCTACGTAGTTTTTTGTTTTTGTTGTTAAAGGTTAAGATGTAGACTGTTGGGGAATGCAACGTTACAAAAAAAATATGTTTAGTCAATTGCAAAATTGACTTGTGCGTAGACAAATAGATTGCATTGTACGTCTACATAAGGGCGTAGACATATAAAGCAGTCTATTATCGCGACACAGATCTGAGAAATGACTTAAACCATGTAAATAGTTACTTTTTTTGCAGTGTGAAGCTCGTTTTCAACCTTTTCAACCATCCAAACTCTAATAATGATCAAAAGGAATATTTTTGACGATTCACAAGTGAAAAAACATGAAATTATGAAGTTTGTGATTATGAAAATGAAGGTTAAGAGGGATTTTTAGATGGAAATGTAAAGAAAATGAGAGGAAATGAAGATTTGCTTGTTTAGAATGAGAAAAAAATGGTTGAAAATTCAATTCTAGAGCTTTAAGAGATAAAAAATGGTGGTTCATGGTGGTTGAAAATATTGATGATGATGGCATAGTTGTAATTAAGAAGAAATGTTTAGGGTGTATTTGGTTTTTTGTATTTTTTGAAATTAATAAATAAATAAATAATAATGGCAAATTTGTAAATAATTCAAAAACTTAGAGGTATTATGGAAAATTTAATGATGAATAGCAACTAAAAAAAGAGGTTGATTTTAGATTTGACTTGAATTTTTAGGTTGTTTTTGAAAAACACCCTTTGTCGATAGGTAAAAACGATAAAGTGTCAGTTTTTAGTAAAAATAATTATTTTAATTAACAAAAAAATCAGAAAATTGAAGAAAAATCAGAAAAAATCATAAAATTAAATAAAATTAGGATAATTAAGTAAAAATTCAGAAAATGGAATAAAAATAAGAAAATAAATAAAATTAAATTAAAATAAATGAATAAAAAAAATTATTTTAAATTTCAGAAAATTTTTAACAACCATCATTATCAACGGTGATATGAATAATGCATGCGTTACACTAATTTTAAAACTATGAAAATATTAAAACCATGAAATGTCACTATGATGGTTGTCAAAAACAGTGTTGAGCCTGAGGGCATACATGTGAAACACTGGTATGGGGCCCACAATTTTACAAAAAAATTGCTTTTTTAAATTTTTATTATAAAAATATTAATAAAAAATTGATGTAAGAAAATAAACATATTAATTAATGTAATTCTCTCAAATAGTCTTTTGAAGGTTTTTTTCACCAAAATAGCTCTTAGAAAATAAAATGACCAAAATAGTTCTTTTTATTTTAATTGTTTTAATATTTATTTTTAAATTTTTTAAAATTTTAAACTCACTTCAAAACTTCACCTCGTAACTCTCACATAACTCTAAATCATAAGTCTAGATTAGTTAACCCTATGAGTATAAATATATATTTACATCTTTTAATAAAATCTATTTTGATTACTTTTCTCTTTGTATACTACAAAATTTTCGAGCTATCATTTGGTATTTCTCAACTATAATTAATGTCACATATATATATATATATATATATATATATTTCAATTGATTATTTTTTCAAAAATTTATATAAATATTATATTAAATAAAATAGTATCTAATTATTTATTATATATTATGATATTTAAAAATATTTTTTTAGTTTTGTATAAGGCCTCTAAAATCTCAGGATCGATCCTGGTCGAAAACGGCTATTTTTCAAAATATCGTTGTTGACATAATATTTATTTTATTTTCTTAATTAAATAATTATTATTTGAAAAAAGCTGAAACCTCATCATTTTTTTTTCTATGCAACAGGTCAATTTTTTACTTAAATGATTTTTATAATACAAATATCAATTTGATTAAAAGTGGCAGCTAAAAAAATTGATAGTTTAAAGTGCCAATAGGTAACACTTTTATGGTTTCTTATGCGATTTTTGCAAACGTAAAGGTAAACAAATATATATCAAAATGGACAAAATCTATAATTTATTTGCTGGAATATTGTTTTTTGTTAATGATAGTTCCGGGAGGAAAATAATGGAGACTCACCTTAAAGCACACTTACTATTTGTTTATTTTGAACACCTAGCACACTTACTAATTTAATTATTTTTTGAACACCTAGCACACTTACAAATTTAATTAGGGACAATTTGCTCAATATTCATAAGAGAGGAAAGAATTAAGAATATACCCATGCTACATATTCACTCGGCGAATGAGACAATTTGTACACAAATGTAATTGAAAGCTCCCTCTAAACGCGTGCACGTGAGAGTGTTCAGGTATTTTCTCTCCTTCCATGTCAAATATGTTGGTTTGTTAGGTACCTTTTATTCACTCTTGTGTTTCCTTGTCATGTTCTCTTCAAAACAGGAAGTTTGTGCCCATGACCCGGTATGTATAGTATCGTTAAAACCCTTGTTCATGCTCCATTATATATTTGTCCCTTATTGAACACAAATAGTAACAGTTACTTTTCCAAACAGCCTCTGCTGATCCAGTTTCAGATGTTTTATGAAGGTTATGCCGTTAAGGAGACTTTTCTCTTGAACAAAAAAGTAAGTCTGCTCTCTTTTTCCAAAAACTCTTGTTTTCACTTGACAATATCCATTTTGTTTGTTTAAATGTTTGCAAGCTAAATCCTAATGTTGCTCGTCTTTGGCAGCTTCCTCCTCGGACTGTCCCAGGTTCGACCTTCTATGATCAAAGTCTCTAAAGATCCAACATTGTCAAATTTTAGAAATTTTGATTCCCTAGAGGTTGTCACTACAAGGTACGTGTTTATTTGATACATAGGTTATCTCCATCTCTCTTTTATTGTTATCCTAGTGACATCTAGTTGTTTCCATCACTGAGTAATCCACATAAAAGAACAAAGTTGTCAAGAAACTAGCGCTGCTTAGCTATGGAGGATTCCCTGATGACTTTTTTCTGGATACATTGCTCAACGCCCTGGATAGACGAAAACAATCTTCAACAACAAACGAGCTGCTCTTAAGGTGCTTAAGGGCATCTCCATCCCCATTCCATAATTTACTCCAAAATAGAGTAGAAAATGGAGTGATGAACAAAAAATAAAATATCACTCTATAAATGGAGTAATGCTTTTATTTTTTACTCATTACTCCATTTTCTACTCCATTTTTGAATAAAATATAGTAAATTATGGAGTAGGGATGGAGATGCTCTAACATTCCAAAATCCTATAAACTTGCAATGTGAATCATGATGGATCTTCTAAGAAGTCGGCTTATTTTGTGCAGCTGTCCTTCATTATGGAGATATGGATGATCATAACGCTGCACAAATGATTTTAGTTAGTATCCCACTTGATGAACCACACTTGCAGGATCAGTTGTTTACTTTTTCAAAAAAAAAAGAGAAGAATGATCTCAAAGCAGGAAAGCTTCCTGTGAGTGAATCATACTATCTCATGGGCACAGTTGATCCCACCGGAAAGTTAAAGGAGGATGAAGTTTGTGTCATCTTGTAAGATTCCCAGTCTCTTCTCTTTCATTTTTTTAGTTAGATTTGCATTTCCTCACTACTTTTGTTATGGTTTTGTGTAGGGAGTCTAGCCAAATTTCAGGGGATGTGCTAGTTTACAAGAATCCTGAACTACATTTTGGAGACAGACATGTACTTAAGGCTACTTATGTTAAGGCCTTGGAGGCGTATGTAGGAGACTCCAAGTACGGTTTGTTCTTCCCTCAGAAAGGTCCAAGATCTTTGGGAGATGAGAATGCAGGTAGTGACTTTGATGGCGATTTGTATTTCATCTCCAGAAATCCAGAGGTAAATAACACCTTCATTGGAAAGTAAAGTTATGTATTGTTGTAACCTGACTCTCTTTGGTTTGTTATCTGTTGTAGCTACTTGAACACTTCAAACCAAGTGAACCGTGGGTGAGTTTGACTCCCCCTACTAAAGGTAACTCTGCTAGAAAGCCAAGCCATCTTTCACTACAAGAGCTGGAGGAAGAGCTTTTTGATATGTTCTTGAATGCAAGACTTCATGCCAGGTACCCTCATCTTGCTTTCTGGATTCAAAATTGTGTCTTGGATCAAGCAATGTAATAGGGATGGCTGCTGATAGCTGGTTAACTATAATGGACAGCTTCCTCATACTAGGAGATGAGAGGGCTGAGGAAAAAGCTGAAATGAAGAAGAAAATGTTAAAGCTGATTGATATATACTATGATGCTCTTGATTCACCTAAGCAAGGTGCTGAGGTCAATCTCCCAGACGAGCTGAGGCCTGACACTTTCCCTCATTACATGGAGCGTGATCAGAGTTTCAAGTCAACTTCTATTCGTGGAATGATCTATGACTTTGTTAATTCACATACAGCAGAGGAACACAAACCATCAGCTGGTAAAGGACCTTTCTTAGTACTGACTACTAATAGTTACACCACAACAAATAAAATCATTTTATATTTTTTTTAACTGTGGTTTTAGACAACTCAGAGATCAGTAAACTCTCTTGTTTCAAAGATGAACCGGTCTCTCATTCTCATATGGAGAAATATGGAGGGTGGTATGATAATTACAGAAAGGAGATGAGCCAGGCCATGGGTAACAAAGATGGATCAGCCAGTGAAGTTATTCAGAGATACAAGCAGGTAAGCTCTTTAATGGATGTTTTGTTTACATGTCCCATGGAAGTCTCTCCCCAACTGCTTGTGTTGTGTGGCAGGAGTTCTATGGTGGTGCTGCAGGGTTTGAAGACAGCAAGAAAAGTCTGGAAGAACTTTATCCCCAAGCCTTGGCACTTTACAACATCGTTTATGATCATGCAATCAAAATGAAAAACGTTCGAAACTGTGGGTTTGTCTGGAAGGTTGCAGGACCGGTCCTATGCAGGTTCTACCTTGAGAAAACGCAGGGAAAATCCTTAGTATGTTCACTTGCGATGCTTAAAGAGCTTTGGGGATGAACACCAAGTACTTGTTATCTGCCTTGTTCTTGTAAGAACAATAAGCCTTTTGTTGTGATATCATCATGTAACATAAGAAGCGTGTGAGTCAAGTATCTTACCTTAGTAAAAAACCTAATCTATAGGTTAAGCTATCCGTTCAAGATGTGGTGTGCCCTTTGTTTTATTTCTAAATCTATCTTACCCTCTACTGTATTTATACTTTCGTGTGTATTTGCTTATGAAATGTTTTTGTAAGAAAATTATGTTAAATAATAATGAACCTTTAATTAAATTTATTTAAGTTAGTTACCAGTGTTGAGTAATCTCGAAGCCTTTAATATATGTACCAAATTAATCTTGAAGCTTATTGTTTCCAAACCATTCCACCAAGACGTTGAAATGTTCTGCTCTGAAAAAAAAGAAAAGAAAAGTACATTTAATTAAGTAACTTATAGGTGGAGCTCTGTGGTGAATACCTTTTAGTATTAGTAGTTCTTGTAATCTTAGATTTGTCCTCTAGTGTGTATATTTGCTGATGAACTAAATAAGACTAAGCAGCTTATATATTTTTATTTTGGGTTGACTATGTATTTTTCCACGAGAACTTTGATATAACACCAAATGTCTTTGAAACTATCACCTCTGTATATTTCCTTTCGAGAATAAAG
>CAJHQQ010003389.1:0-44881 GCA_905132885.1 Moricandia moricandioides
TTCAAAATCTGGAGGAGGTCCGAAATATGTAAGAAGCGAACCTTGTTAACAAAATTAATGTGTCATTTACTTTCTCCCCTATATTTCTTGACTCATCCGTATTTACAATATTTATTAGCATTAACATATCCACAGAAATCCAAAACCAATGATGAACATCTTGCTCTTCATGTTTTGTAGTAGTGTTTCAGTAATTTGTTTGTCAAAAATGTGTGTAAAATATTTTATCATGTACTAACTATTAACCTGATCCGTGTTATGGTCCTACAAACACACACACACATGTATACGCAGACTTTGCATTGATTTGCCACTAAGAATTTCCAAAATTAGGAGAATTTCAGTTATAATAATTTCGATTTTGTGACCCTTTAAAAGTTGTAATGTTATTTAACTTTGCATATGTATGCCGAAAAAAGACTGAACACTGTAATAGAAAAGAGAAAGTATGATGGGTTTATAGGCAAACACTGTCATTGTTCTTTCTTTACTATTGTCTATCTATTACGGTTCTTCTTTTTTCTTTGAATGTGAACTTTGATGTGTGCTTGTGCTAACTAAAATAACATTATTTGCATATATTATATATAAATAACCGGGAATTTTGGCCGAATCACAAACTAACCATCGAAGTCAGTTGAAAAAAACGATATATTCCTCTTAATATGTTAAGATGACGGTAATTGTGTGCCTGGGGGGTGGGGGGGGGGGGGACACTTCAATGTTCTTTCTAAGAACATATACTTAGAGCATCATTATCGCAGGCTCTTAATGGGTTTCTTAACCCAATTTTAATTAAAAAAAATACAATTAACTGAAGATACGTTTCTTAATTAGGGGAAGCAAGACACGGTTTTTAATGGACACGTGTGTGCAAATGAGAGGGCAGAAGAGAGGTGCCAAATTTCCTGTCGTTCGTCACCACACGCTTCAGATCCCACAGCATGTGCGGGAGAAGGTTCTCCGTCTGAGCAAGCAACGGTATCGGCGGAGGAAACTCACGCGTCGCCGCAGCTCTAGCTTTTCTTTCTTCCCGCCTCCTTCCTCTGTAACAAAACGGCTCAAAGGCTCGGGAGAGGAGACGACGTCGTTCTCTTCATCCGCGGAGAGGACGTCGAAGCAGCTCTTTGTCCCGATGTAGTCTCCAACGGTGGAGGAAGAAGATGACTTGCAGGAAAGCATGATTTTGTCACGAAAGGTGAGGTTTGGTGGGAACTGATGGAAAGAAACTGACCAGAAGAAACTATGAATGAAGGATAAAAAATTAGGTGTCTCTTAACTAAAGTTTTTAACACACATTTATCACTAAAAAAATGATTAAGAGACCCTAATGGGTTCTAGCGATAATTATGCTCTTAGAGCATGATTATCCCAAGCTCTTAAGAGGGGTTTTTGCACTGTTCGCGGGTCCCACTGACACGTGGAATCCATGAACAGTGCAAGAACCACTTCCTAAAACTACTAAATAAAAACTGTTTTTGGAGAGTTTCTTACACTGTTTGCGGGTTCCAGTGACACGTGGCGACCCCGCGATTGGTTCGTTTTTAAATTTTTTTTCTTAAGTCAGCCAAAAAAAATTTAAAAACCTCACTTGGGGTTTTAGGGATAACAATGCCCTTAAGGTGTGATTGTATTAACAGAACAAAATAGAATGTGCATTTGTATATACAAAAAGGAAACTTTAATATGTGTCAGTTTCAAACAAAAGTAACTTTTATGTGTTTGTTTTTACAAGAACAATAATCGTGTGTAAGAAAAGTCTGTATACAGTATTGTGTCTGTTTACCTTTTTTTGGGCTTAGCCACATTCTCTATCAGCAACTAGTCAAGTTGTCTATCTATAAAATAAAATAAAACATGTCGCGTAGATTAGCATGTGATGAGTTTTTCTATTAACCAGTGAGAATGTATCGAAATGCGTAAGATCAATGTTTTAAAAAAAAAGTTTCTTAACCTACTTTATAAACTTTTGTTAAAGAATGTTTAAGAGTTCAATCGACCAAAGCCCAGGTTGCACAGTAACAGGCAAAAAAGGCTACCGGAAAATAAATTAAACATAATTACTTTAATTATGACTAACTTTGTGCTTGTTACACTTTTCTTGCATCTAATTTAAACAACTGATTGGAAAAGCTAAAAGTTATGTGTTAATATTAAAATATCAACTGTCAATATTGATAAACTTAGAAGATTAAAAATCTTATTAGTCTGACGAATTATTCTACCGAACAAGCTGACTCTGACAAGACTTTAGACTGATATCCATATATCTTTCAAGTTTGGAACCAAAATATGTAATATGGTCTCATTTCAGATGTTATTCAATTCAATAATCTCTATATTCTTTCAGATTTTTCCGTGATATTTCTAGTTAAGCTAATAGTATTTAGTGATAATTACTAGGCATGTGCATTTTACGCGATACCCGAACCCGTATCAGAATCCAACCCGAAAAATTCGAATCGAAATAATAAAATACCTGAACGGATATTGGTTTAGAAGAAATTGGATATACGGACCCAAATGGATAATATCCGAACCCGAATAGATACCCGAAGACAACCGAACATAAGTATACTTAACTTTATACTTCTAATTTACATCTCTCATTTTATTTAAAATATTTATATTGATGTTACACATACTTTAAAATTATATAATATACATATAATTGCTGAAAAATGATTTGATATTCACTTAAAATGCATGTCAAGCTTTTTGTTTTATGTATTAACAAAAATGACATCCAAAATTTAAAAACAATAACCAATTCATTTTTTTTTAATTTTTGAAATGTTATCTCCAAATCTATTAATCATTTAGTATATTAAAAATAAAAAATCAGTTAGTGAATTTTATATTATTAAATACAAGAAACTTAAAAAATGCAAAAAAAATCTTTCAAAATCTAAATATCTGAACCCAACCCGAAATAACCGAAGCCGAACTAAAAATATCTGAACTCGACCCAAACTACAGAAATACCTGAACGGGTTCTATATCCTTATACCGAAATACCAAAAAATTCGAAATACTTGATCCGAATAGGTATCCGAACGCCCACCGCTAATAACTACATATTTTAGATGGTCTAAACGTATACTGGTCTGCTTTTCTTTTGGTCTTTTATTATTAAAGATGTATTTAATTGAAAATAAGTCATTTATTTCAGTTAACCACACACATAGCTAAATTTAGTCAATTGTCTACCCAATGATTTATCGCCAATCGATTAATTAGTGGTCTGACCTATTAATCAGATATATAGCCAACCAAAATAGTAGTAGTCTATTTGATTAATCAAAATCTGGAGTTAACTAACTTTTAGAAAATATTTTAATTTTGTAACCACACATGGGTACTTTAGTGGCAAACAGATTCTAGAAAAATAAGTGATTTAGATTCAACGTAACCCCATAATACTAAACGTATGTAGTCACGTAGATAATATACTAGGTTTTAAACCTCATTTAAATGTTCTGAGAGTTGATCTATCTGTGTGAACTGCACCTTATTTCATAGTTTAAATTTTAAAACCAGTACGAAACTGAATTATTATGGTTATTTTGCAGTAACAAAAGATTTTTTATAGCAATCTTATTTGTACATGGAGTTAGTAAAAACTGTAGTTTCTCATTTCCACGACATGATTTCATATTTTAATTAATTATATGTACATGGCCAGTTAAGGATTAACTAAAAAATATTCATGACTTGTCTTTACGAATTAATTTTTAAACTTTGGAAACTAATACTAATATTTCACATGACTATATTCAACACCTTAAATATGTATTCTAACTCTATACATGCCATTGTACAAAACGTATACGAAACCACTTTAAGATACGGTGTGTATATTGACCGGGTGATTGTGGTCGAGTTGTAAGAAACGAGACTCGGACGCCAACACGTTTCAGGTTCAATCTACCTGCTGCGCGAAACTAAGTCACAATTATCCTGATCACCTTACACGGATATGTGTCCATGCTTTAGGGCCCATTTGAATACCCGGAGAGAAGGTCTATCCGTGGGCTCCACCTCCCCTTGTGGATTAGTCTGGGCCTCTCCATGGGTCTGGGATACCCCAGGTTAATCCAAAAAAAAAAAGATACGGTGTGTATTGATTAATAATTAGGTCTACCCACGAAAAGTCCTAACATTGAAAAACATGGTGTTGGGCTTTAATCAAATCATTTGATAAACACTTTAATCCGTATTATTTTATAATGGGGGACATATTTTCCGTGATATTCCAATTCAAATACTTAATAAATATAAATAAGTATTTATATTTAATAATCATACATAACTAATTGTTAGTATAAATAAATCAATTATATAACTAAGTCAATGTTATATTTTTAAAATTAATTAGTATCATTTATTTTGAAAATTTTAATTATTTTTGAATATCATGTTTTTCTTTGAATATAATATCATAGACAAGATTTGAATATATATATATATATTAGTAAATACAAAAAAGAATATTATGTTTTTATGTTTCTACCTAATTTAAAGTAACATTTTTGTTATAACGTATCTACTATTCTTTTTTGCATCGTTAGTAATTTTAAGAAAAATATAAAAAGCAATAGTGTCATTAAATTCAGAATAAGAACATATACAAAGGAAAAAGATATATGTTCACTGTGTTAAGCACAATTGACTATAGTTTTAAAAATACTAAAAGAAAATACATTTTAATGAATTTTAAATGTCGTGAAACAAATATATAATTTTTTAAAATAATATAAAATAGTAAAAATTTTAAAATAATACTTTTTTATTTTGAATTGAATTAAAAAAAAATCATTTTCAAAATTTTCATCAAATTAAAAATATTTATTATTATTTTGTTTATCTGGTTACTCGCCTGTAAAACGGGTTGCCTTCTAGTATTTATATATGTATTTATATACAAAATTCTAAATTAAAAGTATCAAGTCTTCCTTGATAGAGATATAAACTAATGTGTGTATTAACCAGAAAAAAATTAATTTGTATATAAATCCTTTATTAAAAAAAACTAATGTATATATAGTTATTTACCGTATACGTTTTTTTACTGTATACTTTACACGTACACGTTAGCTACTAGTACAATAATAAAATTAGACTAAGTTCGGTGAATATAACGACTGAATTTGGCAGGAGCAGTGTTACAACATTTCTGTTTAGTCGTTTTCGTTGCCGGGAGGAAATGACCGAAAAACAATGATGTGTCGAGTATTGTTTTTCAGAGTCGTCCATTATCAAAGTTCAATTATTTTCCTTATTTTTCCTGTCAATTATTCTGCACGTGTGTTTAGATTTTACACATGTGTGTTTAATGTACTTGTTCATGTGGCTTTTTGTCTCGCAACCAGAGTTTCGTATAACTATTGTTCTTTTTGTTTTGAATTGAAAATCACGTTGAATTCAGAATATACACTAATTGATTTTTTAATACTCTAATACAATATACATATATATATATATATACTATTATTTGATAAGAGAATTTGCTTATGTATCATGTTTTCTATGATTTTAGGTTATTTTGTTCATGTGTCATTTATCCATGATTTTTTAGATGATTTTGCTGAGTAAATTTACTTATATATCATGTTCTATATGATTTTAATTTATTTTGTTTATATGTCACAATCGCCATAATTTTAAGCTATTTTGTTTATATATCATATTTTAATTATTGTCTAGATAATTCATTAATTTATTAATTTAGAGAATATTCTAAATCCAAACTTCGTAATTAGATATAATTATTTCTGCTTTAATTTGTAACTTTGACGAGTATAACAAAATCTAATTAAAACCAATACAATAATTAACCAAAACCATACATAGCAAATAACGTAAGATCAACGTAGTGATATTTTATCATATACTACTATAGTTTAATAATAGTATAGATAAATTTGATCAAAAGTGGTATAGATAATATGTAAGTGATATTTATCATAACCTATGTTATATTAACAATCTGAAAGTTCTAATATAGAGTAACTATCTATGATTATGATTTTACGTAGTATATATTTTAATATTGTACCATAATAACCGATTCCATGTTAGTATATATTTTAATATTATATCATAATAACTGACTCTATGTTAATATATATATATATATATTGTTATTATAAGTTTGATCAATATACACGAAACTTATAAAACTTCAAAGAAAAATAATAACTGATTCTAATGTCTTTTTTTTAATACCGGTTATTACCACGTAATGTTCATGAAGCAATTGCAGGTATCTTATATTTTAACATTTTAAATTGGTTATCTTATTAATTTATTATGCTTATATAGGTACTTATGATTTTTTTTATATATAAGTGCATGAATAAGTGCTTTCTTCCGCGATTTATTCACTAGATCAGTCACTGAAGATGGTATTAGTAATTTGAAGGCTAACATACTCGTGATCCTTTGCAACCTCGAGAAGATGTTTCCTCCATCATCTTTTGATGTAATGAAACATCTTCATACTAATATTGCAAGAGAATTGGAATTTGGTGGTCATGTGCAGTATCTTTTTAAGAATTATATGCATCATCTAAATAAGAAGGTCAAAAATTTAAGCAAGGTCGAAAGATCTATAGTCGCACATGTGATCAATGAAGAAACTTCGAACTTTTCTGAAAACTACTTTCCATCAGACTTAGAGACAAAGAGACCGAAGACACCGAAGACCTTCTCAGCATGATGACGAAGGGCAAATGACAATGTATTATGTTTACGTCCCAAACATCTTCAGGGAAATTGGACTACTTAATGGAAAATAAAAGAAGTGAAGACTTACTGAGAGTGAGCATGCTCATTTGCAAGCATGCTCATTTGCAAGCATATTTGCTCACCAACTGTGAAGATGTTCTACAATATGCGAGTATATAATTTTATTCCTTTTAAATGGTCATATTATTCAATAAGTTTTATTTCAGATTAGTGACATCATTTTGTATAGTATTTATTTGACAAAGTTGCAGTTGACTTACAGACGCGCCACAAAAGAGGAATTTGAACAACTCAGACATAAAGGATTTGCCGGATGGCTTCTTAATTATGTGAGTGTGTGCAAAAGTTGAGTTAAATATTTAATGACATAACTTATCACCAGTAAAAACACTAACATGTTTTTATTTATAGTTGACTGAAGGTTTGGCTACGTGAATCTGTGCGAGGATCAAACTATGTGGTCAAATCATATCCAACATATTTTACTCGAGGATATACATTCACAAGGGAAGTCCATTCTAGGACAACTTATGATGCTGGTGTTTCGTCTTCATCCGGTGACGATGTGTACTACAGCAACATAAAAGATTGGATACGCGAATTTGTGTGGGGACCAAATTATATGGTGAAATCATAACTAAAATATTGTACTCGAGGATATGCATTCGCAAGAGAAGATCATTCTAGGACAACTTATGATGTTGGTGTTTCATCTTCATTTGGTGACGATGTTTACTACGGAAACATAAAATATATTTTGGAAATCCAGTATTCTGGTACTGTTGGATTGCGATGTACTGTTTCTGTGTGATTGGTATGACAACACTCCAAATCGAGGGTGAAAGCTAACACGTTTGGTGTTACATCAGTTTATTCACAAATTAAACTTTAATATTATGATCCTTTCATTTTTGCTTCGCAAGCTAATCAGGTATGTCAATTTATTCATAATGGTTCAATAATATAATTATCACTTTACATATTACTAATACCTACAATTTAATTTATATAGGTTTGCTACATCAGTTACCATCGGGTTACGTACAGAGACGATCCTTGGATCAATGTAACGTCAATAAACCCAAGAGGACGAGTACATGGAAGTCTGATAATGACCCATTACAACCAAACTCTAACAGCAAAGTGAATCCAGTTGAATATTTAGCAAATGTTGAACTCGTTGTCAAATTTACCAAGTTTGGAGATGATGTAGCTGTGCACTCGGAGTCAGAGGCTGAGTTTGGAGAGTTTCACGAATATTCTAAAGATTCTAAATATTCTGAGTAGATTTGCGTAATCATATATATATATATATATATGTCATAAGTTATTGGAGTTTTTTATTTATATATTGAAAATAAATTTTATAGTAGGTCTTTCTTTATAAGTTATTGGAGTTTTTTTATAAGTTAATGAAGTGTAAATATATAAATTTTATTAAATAATATAAAAATCTTTAAAACAAATATTGTTAGAATTATGTCGGAATATTTCGACGAAATTTTGAGGAAAATGACATAGTTGGGGTTTTGATTTGGGGTTTATCATTCTTCGGAAATCCATAGGTATATTCCGCCGACATTCCAACAAAAATCAAGCGATCGTCGGTATTTCATCATAAATAACAGACGGATTTCCGACGAATAAGTGTTTTTTATTTGAACTAATCAATATAAATTTAAAAATGGATACCAACAATGTCAAAATAACACATATTAAATGTCTAATAGAATATTAGTTCACAACCGTTCAAGTTTTTAACTTAAAAAAATCTTAACGTATATCTATATATATTTCTAACATCTCACATTAACACTTATATACTTAAACAAACATATTATGGTAATATAATATTATAATATTGATTTTGTGTAATATCAAATTCTATAAAAAACTTAATAGTAAAAACTCTTATAAATCATCTACATATTATCAAAGATATGTATTTGATCATGAGATTGTTTTTTTGAAACCTCAAACTAAAAGTCGTCGAAAATCCGTCAGAAATTGACAACAAAATTCCGACAACTACTATCTAGACCAACAGAGAATATGCTCCATTCGTCGAAAATCTGTTGGAAATGTGTGACGTATTTTCGATTAGTGGAGCATATTCTTTTCCTCGTAACTTGATCTTTCATATTTCCTAAATATCTCCATGGATTTACAATGAACATGAAATGTTTCTTCGGATAGCCGTCGAAAATTTTCATTTACACGGGAAAAGGAACCGCCAAATAAATTTCGCAAACCGCGTAAAACACAAACTGACGAATTTCCAACAAAACCCTGTCTGTCAGCTTTTTGTACATAATCCAAGACATTTTCTTCTTCATCACTTCCTTCTCTCTTTCTCAAAATCTCTCCGCCTCTTTCCGCTTCTCTTTCTCCTATCCGTCAAATCCAACCCAAATCTCTTCCACAATCTCCCGTTTCTCTTCCAGCATCATGTAAGTCATTTGAACTCTCTTTTAACTTGATTTATTTAGGTTTGGGTGTTAGATTTGTGGATTTTAGGTTTTGAATGTAAAGATTTAAGATGAGATAAATAATTTTAAGAATTATTTGTTAGATTTTATTTAGATTGTGGTTTATATTGTTTTAGGAATTATATGGTAGATTTTCACAATAATTTATTAAGATTCCAATATTTTATAAAACGTTTTTGATGTTTTAAAAACTTTTAATACATATTTTATATATATAAAACGTTTAACAAATTTTATATATAATAAAAACGTTTAAATATTTTTATATATTTTAAAATGTTTAACAAATATCTATATATATATATATAAAAAAATGTTTCACTAATTTATATATAACTAAAAAATTTAATCTTTTTTTGATATTTAAAAACTTTAAAAACTATTTATATATTTAAAAATGTTTAACAAATATTTTTTTTATATTTATAAACGTGTAATAAATTTTTATATATAATAGAAACGTTTTAAAAATATTATTCTATATTTAAAAACGTTTTAAAAATATTTTTTATATATAAAAAAGTTTAACTAATATTTATATATAATAAAAATGTTTACAAATATTTTAATATATACAAAAACGTTTAACAAATATTAATGTATTTAAAATGTTTAAAAAAGTATTTTTGATATTTATAAAAGTTTAAAATTATTAATATATAAAAAAAATGGTTAACAAATTTCTATATATGTAAACAATTTTTATAGTAAATATAAACTATTAAAATATTGATAATTTTGTAGGTAATTATGATCATTTTTTGGTTTGGATTATTTTGTTTTTTTTATTTATATACAAACTATTTCTAGATATTTTTTTCTAACAATTTTTAGTTTTTTCGTAGGTCTAAGGAATTTTGTAGGCTATGATGTTCAGCACCACGGGGCCGAATCGGTCCATCAAGCATTTCCCGTGCATCGGGATCGTCGCATGAACAAAATTTAGTTCCGGTTGTTTCTCCTCAAGCTCCATATGCATCTCCACCTCCAGCTGTCGAAGATGAGCGGGGTAACATAAATGTTGAACTATTGGTTCAACAACCCAGTCTAGAGCATCTCCGGATGCTCCATCCCCAACCACAAGGATACACAACGTGGTTAGTTTTTTCTTTTTACTTTTAACATAATACTTGTTTAATTTTAATATAATCTTTTTTTTTTTGACGTCAACAAGTCGAAAATGGCATTAGCAAGTGCATTAACCAGATGATGTATTCCATGCTCCACAAGGGATATCCGAAGTACAATATGGTCCCTTCCGACAACACTGAATTGTGGTTCCTTCAATTTTTAGTAACTCTCCAAAAATTTTAAATTTTTTTGTTGTTTGAATTCTCTATTATATATCTACTAATTAAATATTTTTCAGCAACAATTCAATTGGGAGTTTGGGCTCACGGAAATTGTTCGTCAGGCATTCCACGAAAAGATCATGGACTCTTATACGAAGCATATCTATGAGTGGAAGCAGCTATGACTCATGGGCAAAAGACCAAAATTTATTAACTTGACGGTTTGAAAAGAGTTGGAGGTGTATTGTACGCATTAGGCGACCATAGATAAGTCACTCAAAAACTCAGCCAACCGCAAGAGCGATGGTGGCGGGAAAGGTGTTTATGTCCACAACGTCGGTGCTTGCAGTATGTCTTCTAAGAAGGATCAACTTTTAAGTTATATATATATATATATATTATAAATTATTTTTTAATATATTTGTTGATTATTGATTAATTTTGTTTTTAGGTTGAAGCAAATCAGGAGATATTGAACGAGATGAGATCTTTGTTTCCTTTAGAGTTTTTTTTCTAAATTCAAAAATTTTAAATGTTGTTTTAAATTATTTTAAACTTAATTTATAAAATATTTGTTTTGAATTTCGGTTTTTATCAATTTATTTAATTAAATATAAATATAAAAAAAAATAATATATAAATATCTTTAAATTGATAATAAATATAGATTCCGAAGAAAAGAAATTGGTCAAAATTTTCTGACCGAGTAATGTTGTCGGAAATTTCTGACCACACAACTGCAATAAACATTTCCAATGTAGCTGTGCTCAGAAATTTCTGACTAATCTCTTCGTCGGAACATCGATATTTACGATGAGTAGTTTGGTCGAAAATGTATCTGACAAATTGACGAAATAATCCCGACGACTCCTATCATTGATAATTCATTGGAAAAGTGGCTGTTACCATTGGATTGTTGTTGGAATTTCGGACAGGTTTCCGATAGTTTTTTTTCCAGCGAAACATTCTAACGATCGTATTTGTCGGAATTTTGTTGGAATTACTGTTTTCCGACAGATGTCCGACAAGAATGACCGCTGGAATTCGCTTGTTTTCTTGTAGTGTATGGTTGTGATCCTCACTGTTTCGTTGCAGGTATTGGCCAGTTTGTTCGTGTTGTTGCTAACTATCAATCCGGCCTTTCAGGTCATCTTGTTGTTTAGTCGTGTGTTTGTTGTGTTTTTCATTGTTTATGTTTGTGTTGTCCCGTGTTTTAGGATTTTAGTTTGTCTTTGTGTTGGTTGTTGTGTTGTCCATGTTGTTTAGGTTCTATGGTATTAAGTGATGGCAGTAGTCCAAGGGTAAAGAGGAAGCGGAGGCTTCATCCTCCTGCCCCAATTAACAGAAAACAAGTCAGTTACCACGAATGTCGGATTCAGAGTTATGAAAAGCGATTTAGCTGTGTGTACTTTGGGGTCCGGAGTTAATAAAATAGTAATAACATGTATTTATAACATGTAAATTCACTGCTTATGCCCATTTGGGAAGTTAATAACATGTATTTATAAAAAAAGCATGTACCCCTTTTTTTGAAGAGTTTAACAGACATTTTCATTAGACGCATTCACCTTTAGAACACTACAGAAACAAAATAAATTTTAAAGTTTGGTTGAACGAAACGTCACATAGGACACACTGACTCGTAGCTGTAGCTTTCGATTCAAAACGCAATTAATATGTTCCTTTCCAGGGGCGGACCCATATAGTCGACACTACTTTATATATATATATATATTTTTTGAAACACATTTTTTATATATTTTGTTTAGTTATTAAAATTACCATTTAACTTTGATAGAACAATTGGTTAAAATTATCCCTTTTAATTATAACATTTTAAGTTTGAAGTCCCACTTTTTATTGTTTATGTACAATAAATATGTTGTTTGACACGTTTACTGTTTTCTGTAGCTATATTATATTATCATTTTCCTACATTTTGTTTTATTCTTGGTATTATTCTTTTTTGTTCTTGTTAGCATATCTTTTCTTTATTTCATAGTTCTTTCTATTATATTTTTATATTTAGGTTAAATTTTATTTTGAAGAATATTTTATCTTGTTAATAATAGGCATTCATAATTGTTGATACATGAATAATTTTAGTTAAAATATAATAATAAACAATTATTTATTTAGCTTAATATTTTAGAATTTGTTTTTTAAGGTATGACGACTAAAAGAGTTATATCTTTATGCATTGACATATCGTTTTTTACATATAGAATATTTTACTATATATTTTAATTAATATTAAAGGTATTATAATTAATAAAATTTATAAAAATAATTTCTTTTGATTGTTTTTATAGTCTATAGTTATTCATAATTATTATTAACAAATTATATATATATATTATTTTTTACTTTTATATTAATTGAGTATTTTATTAATTATATGTCCCCATCAAAAAATTTGTCTGGGTCCGCCACTGTTCCTTTCTCTCACATGTTTCTGTCACTTTTTCTTCCACTTATTCTTTCTTCTCTTTTCTAGATTTTGTCTGTTTTTCCTTATTGCTTTAAGTCGTCCTTTTTTTTTCTTTAAACATGAGAGCTTTGCTTTTCTTATAATATCTTTCTTGATTTCTTTTGTGTTTTGTTTCTTGTAAAAAGTCTCTGATCCTAATGTCTAACAAATCTTTCTAGACTAGGTTTCCACCTATTACCTATACCGTAATTACATAAGTAATACACCTACTGATATGTCTGTCAAAATTGATTCTCTTTACAACTAACAACTTCATCCACAGGAGATCTAATTTGATGAATGAGAAAATAATGTATATCAGCTATTCCTATAACATAACTGAAGACGCATGTGCTCTTTTGGTACAGTATGATGATTAGATCATGGTCACTAGGATGAAAAATTAGTAAGCAGAAATATAGATCAAAATTAATTTTAGTATAAGGTTATCTAATTAAATTTATATTAAAATGACTAATAATGTCTTATTCCTATAAAAATAAACGCGTTTATTTTTCTGAAAAATGATAAATTTATTCAATAAAAAAAATTATATTTACGTTTAGAGTTGTACTGTATCCGAGTTTTTTTTGAAAAGAGCACCAATTGATCTCTATCTTGTGTCAAGTCATCTTGCCAGCCATTTCTCATAAACGTGGTCGTACATTTCCTCGGATTATAAGAGCATCTTTATCCAAGGCTTTTGATGGTTCCTTGCACTGTTTGCGGCTTCTACGGACATGTGGCGGTCTGCGATTGGTTCATTTTTTTTTCAATTAACAAAAAAAAAATATATATTAAGAACTCCATTTGGGATTTTTGGATTAAAGATGGCCTAAGCAGCGTTGTGCACCCTTTTGTCCACCATTTGGATCAGTTGAGCTGTTTTTGTAAAGGTTTCTCGATGTTTTCTTTAATTATGTTCTCTCCATAATACATACAAAGTTGTTTGGAAGACATATCAAAGGAGATATAGATCAAGTTTATCCTCTTTTTTGGTTTGAAAGAAGCTCCACTGGTTGATATAGCATGTGGAGAGTAGTTTTGCGTTAATCCTTTCCAAACTTACTGAGAGAACTTGCATTGGAATAACTATAATTCATGACTCATAAGATTAGGATATGTATTATTGCCTACATATTAACATATTAATATAGTAGTATATTTTCTGATATTTCTATTCTCATTTTTGTCCTTAAAAGTCACAAAGAAATATTAGTTTTGTGAATAAAAACTGTAAATAAATAATAAAGTAAAAATAGAAATATACAAACTTTTCTAATATAAATTTCTGTTAGTACTTTCTTATAAAATAGTAAATATTTAAAATAATGCATTTTATAGATAGAAAATATAAAACTAGAAATAAGTAAAGTAAGAAAAAGAAAAACAAAGCATTAACTTATGTTTTTTTTTTGCCGTTGATTAACATATATCATTGAGCCTCAATCCCGATTACCAGTTCAACCCTCTCATAGACACCTAGATCCCAACCTGCCAAATTGGTGTTTTTATGTACCGTTCATGGTACGGTAAGTGGACTCGGATGGACCTATATGGATCAAATAAGAATGAAACATTTTGGATTTCAAAAATATCGGTAAAGTATTTCGTCTCTCCATGCGATGATGGAAGGATTTCTTTGGACAATTTCTTACTTACATGAGTAACCACAATATATGTAGAAAATAACTTTTTTGATTTAATGAACATGATTGGTAACTCAATTGACCGGTCGACATTTGCTTTCGAGCTAGTCTCATTCTAACTTCTACGAGATGGTTTTTCGGGTTCATCATGTCGCATATTCTCGGAGCCATGAATATGCGGAAAAAAATATCTTGCAAAAGAGATGAGGAGCAATCATATCCTCATTTCCCATGTAGATTAGATCTAATCGGACCAAGCGTCTTTTTGGAAGAACTTAAACGCGACCACTAGTTAATTTTGAAAAAGGGCATTGACAAAAAAAAGAAAGAAAAAGATTAAAATATATCATTGACTAAAATATACTTGTTAAACGATATTAGTTATCCTTTATCATTTTTCGTTGCTTAAGATATAAATTATTCACCCTTCTCCGATATGCATCATCACTGGGCAAATTAATCTTGAATTTCGATGAGCCGGTTTTACGAAAATTGGGCCTAGCAACTTATTACAAAAAGCAGTCCTCTAATATCATTAGCCTGGCCCCATATTTATCTTCTTCTTTTTGTCAACCTTATAAATTCATTAATCGAACAGTCAAAGAAAGGCAACTCAGTTTACCAAAAAGAAAAAAACAAGTGTAAATTATATAACACAAGCTAAACACATGTATCATACTAGTTTATGTTAAATTAATAATATTAGTTTTATGTTAAATTTGTACATCATTGATTATGATCTTAAGAAAAAGGAAATAGCAGTAAATTTTAAATATATGCATGTAAATCGTATTAATCTTCACATAAAATATTTTGTAACTTTAGATTTTATAGTTTTGCTAAGACTTTGTAATAACCGATCTTATGTTTTGTAAGTAGTCAATCAAAACAATATATTTTTTAATTCCCCAATACTCTAAAATTGTGTATTATAAAATATTCTTGATTTAAAAAAAAGATGTATTAACCCTTTATTATAAAGCATCCAATGATTTAAAACCAATGTGAGACATATTTAATAGATGAATTCTTCTGTTTGACTCTTATATAATTATATCTATAAATTTCTGCCTTTATTCATATAAATATAAAAACCAAATTACTTCCATATTTGATTATATGTTGTTTCATTAAGATACATAATTTAAATCAATAAAACTTGATTACATAACTTTTACAACGAATGATTTAATAAAGGTATTTTTCTTAACAAGTTAAAATATTGTATCATACTATAAAAAAAACCCTAATAAACTCATGAATGAACATTTATAGTGTGTGCTGGATTATTTTATGGTCCAGATATTAATTATACTAGGGATGTTAACTCCGCGCAAGCGGAAGGTTATTTGCTTTGTATTTTCTCTTTCATTTCTAATTAACAATTTGGGTTTCTGTATTATTCTTGAATCATATTGATTTGCATGTTACTTTTTTCCAACTTCTTTCTTTCTATGTCCATCCTTTTTTAAATGGTTTTTTAAGCATGGGAAAATACAGATTGTTTTGTCAAATTATGATTTATCTCATGCTGCTTAGTATGTCCTTTTTTATGCTTCGTCACCTAAATGTTGACAATGTTTTCTGACTGCACTAAATTTTGGTTGTACCTGAAACTATTGCAGTATAAAGTCTAGGGTGTTGATGTGGTCCATAAAGTAGCTAAATATATAATACTTAGTGAGAGGTATATTTAGTCTTACATAATATTGTGAGGAAGCTTGTATTTGATTGACAGGTCTTGCAAAAAGCTTTGGAAGTCTGGGATTTACATGTGATTCAGTTCAACTGTCCCGATGAAGAGTATGCAAAAACAAACCCCAAGCTTGAAGACGCCTTCATCTGCCATATGCATGACCATTGGGTTTGAATGATGGAAACTTAGAAAGCCTCTTCGTGTCACCGTAACACCTATCAAAATTCTACATGCCTGCGTTTCTTGAGTCTCTGTAAAGCTAAGATCGGGATGAAGCGTTTTCATAGTCTTATGAAGTTGTTGCCGCAACTGCAGCAAGCATGAGAAGCAGCATATGTTGTCTCCACAATGTCAATATCCCAGTAACCAATAGATCATCGAGTAACACTCCTAAAGTAGCGACAATATAATTATCTTGTTGTGCCACCATCTTTTGAAATTGAACATGTGCAAATCTATCGCAGGATGAAGTAAGCTGATTTTTATAGAAATTCAAAATGAAAAATTATGATTTAATTTCTGGAATTTGAGCAAAAACCAATACCTAGTTAAGAAAATGTAATTCTACACAAAAGCAGATAAAATATTCAGATTGATCTCGTCGTTTGCTAACCTGAGATATTGGATGAGTCTTCAACCATGCGCCCACCACCAAGTTCCCCACTGGAAACATGAAGTATTCTATTTACAAAGACCTAAATGATATATCAAAAGATTTAACTATTCTGATGGGGGCAGTGCCGGTCCTTGAAATATGTGGGCCAGAAGCAAGCAAAAATATATTGGCCTATTATTACTAAAAAAAAAAATTGTCAAATGAAGAACCAAAAATTTCGAACTTGTGAACTTGAGGATTTAATAATGCTGTAACAACCATCTAAGCTAGCGAATGTTTTACCAAAAATGTGGCCAAAATTATAGTAATTATCTGGCGGCCGGAAGCATGGGCTTGGCCCGCTTCCCTTTAGGGCCGGCTCTGGATGGGGGCGACCAGGCAAGATAAGAGAACTAAAGAGTGAGAAGTTTTCATAATGATGCATACTGATATCTAACAGATGGTGAGACACCAGCCGCTGTAGCCCATTCCCAACGTCATTCTATATGCCAACTCCACATGGTTTGGCCGGAGGTTGTCAGTTCATTAGAAAAAAAATATTTAGTCCCTCAATCAAACCTTGAAGACCAAGGCACTCTATGAGTTTTTAATTTCGCTCCATGAAAATTGACACCTCAATATAATGGTCATGAATAAGTAATAACTAACTAATAATATGATAAGACGATTTCTAAATGACAATAGAAGTTGAAATTTCTTCTTTTTTGTATGAGCTTCAAAAAACAAAATTTATGCTTGTAAATTCTTTAGAGTGTGTTCAAACACAAACTCTTACTGACGGGACGTACATCATCGTCTGCTCTACAACAGAAAATAGAGTGTTCATTGCATTAATGTTGTAGTTGGGAAGAAATAAAATACATCTCAATTTTCTCTGTGAAAAAATATAACCCCTACGACAATGGATTAACTCTCATGGTCCCATCATATAACACATAATCACAAGAAAGGCTAAGTCAAAATTCTAAAATCATGCCTCTATAAGTGAGATCGTGCTTGTTTTCAGATATATGAAATTAAGATGATTGTTAGGAAACTCTACCACTTACCACTTTATTTGCAGTTTTTATTCTGAAGGTTCTTATAAACTTTTTCTCTTTATGATAAAAGTGTCATGGATGGTGTGTTCTGCTCTGTTTGCTTTCCTTTCTCTTTCTCTGCATAACTTCATCTACTTCTAATTTTAAAACTTTGCTTCTGTTGTTTTGAATTAAAAAAAAAAATAGGATGTTACAACAAGGCTACGACAACAACATAGGGCATACCATAGACTGAATCTTCTGGCAGTTTAGAGTCCCTCAAAATAAGTGAATTTCATAAAATATTTTACCTACCATCAATAAGAAAGTCAACAATCAATAGATGTTGTAATAATGTATTGAGGGCAACTCGATCATAATATTCCAAGACTAACCATATGTGAAAAGAAGTTTGTACCTGGGACCATAAAAATAAGATTATCATAAACTATTAAATATAGAGAGCCTGACATTTGTCTAAATTATTTCAAGTCTTTACTACAGAACTTGAGATTACTTTTGGATAATTTAGGGAGTGAAGGATCATGACCTGAAAAAAAAGTGATGAATTACCAAACTTGTCAACATCAAAGTAATTAACTTCAAAAATCAAACCACGTGAAAAAACAAATCAGCCTTTCGACTCGCAAACATCATCCAAAAATAGAAATCCCCAGTTGACGAATAAAGTGGATCCGCAAATCCGCAATCAAGAGAGGAGCTCACTAAATTCAAGCACATATGCATACCAGAAGGAATATTTCAAGTAACATATGTAATTATTAATTTTCAAGAGGAGACAAATATCATGATTACCTCCTAAAAAGCCTTGCTCTTCTACTGACTCGTCAATACTTCTTAGCAGAAAAATCTTCGATAGACTTCTTCTTCCTACACAATAAGCGATACGATAGTATTTATACATGATTAGACTGAGAAGTTTTTGAAATGGCCGGGGTGAGTTTTTAGTAAGCTTGCGGTGTTCCTAATACTTAGATTCGAAGCTTCATATGTGTATTGAGTATATTCACTATCTGAAACGGTATACTCTGCAATGTGGATGGTTGGCATTCTTTACTTGATGCTCTAATACATTAATGAAATTGAAGAGGGGGAAGAGGGAAGGTCGTGATGAATGTAAAAAAATGTTTTCGTTGGAGAGGGAAGTGTCTAGTTATATATAAATGGGGATGTGGCAATTAAATGATTTCTGATTGGTTGATTTTCCAATATGAGGTGGACACTCTCCCTATCAAGAGTATTCACCTTTTAGTATTGTTAGATTTGATATCCTAACGTAAACTTTGAATTTTATTCAACATTTTATCAGTAAAAATCTAAATATCCACAAAGAAATATAACATATACTTTATTTTCAAAATTTAAATAATGAAATTAAAAAATAAAAAGGGTAAATATTTAATTGATTATTATATTAACAATTGGATCGACCTATTGTCTGTTGAAGTAGTGTATTGTCATTATAATATTTTCTTCTTTATATGACGTAGAGCTTTGTTTATCTGGTGTATGGTGTTTCTAGCATGCTTTGTTTTTCTGGCTGAAAGGGTTTACCGCATTTGTTAAAATCTTATAACACTATATGATGGACCCATAAACACGTAATGATAATGGTTACAAATCGGTTATAAATCATTGTCAAACTCACAACATATCCCATACATTGATAGATTGATTGATGTAGCGAAAGCAATAATAAATTGTTGAACGGTTCATCAAAGGATCTAAAGATCACGAGAGACTTGTTATTGAATCAAGGTAAATTTGCCAAAACGGAACAAAAATTAAACCTTGTTGTCCTTTTGGTATAAAACCTTTTTTGTTCATTTTTTCTCCTTTTTACCTTTTCTATTTCTTAAATTTAATAAACTAAATTATTTTATGAATAAAATAATAATAAAAATATAGATAATTGATGAAATACTCATACATAAACTGATATTTGTTTTTTGAAAAAAGTTGTTAAATTAAAAATTTAAATTTTGTTTAGATTTCATCTTCTACGAAAAGTAGCTTTCATCTTCTACGAAAAATGGCATGGTAGAAATTGAATTCCACGTTGAACAAGTGACTCTACTTTTTTTAGAACCGACAATCTACTTTTATAATGCGCTCTAAATATGAAGAATGTGACATCTACCTACCGTAAAATGTTCTACATTTATTCTGAAGCTAACTTCTACTTTTACACGTAATTCTAAAATTGTAGGAATGCGTAATCTAAACATTACTCAGAAGACTACTTATGGTAGAACCTGCTTAGAGGAAAGTTGTATGTTTTCTACGCTCAGTAGAAGGTACATTCTACTGATAAGATAAACATTATTTCCGAAAATTGTGGGAAGTTATTTATGAAAATATTCAAAAAATATTTGTAATCTTTACAGTTGCCTTAAACGTGTATAAGCAAATTCCCTTGCCAAAAAATCAAAAAATATCGACTACTCTATAGATTCGTCTTAATCAATCCTTGCTTTCTCCATAAATATTCTTGTATTTTCACAAACGCCTACCTATACGACATGTGGTGTTTGGGAATTAGGTGCAACTACATGATGAGTTTTTTCGGCTGATGAGAAAGGGGGTAGGTTACTGTTATTGGAATCGATTTCTAACTTAGAGGATTTAAAGAGAAAGGTTTTGGAGGATTTTGGTATGGAAGAGGATAGCATAGACAATTTGGAGCTGAGTTATATTCCTTTTGATTTGATCAATACATCATGTCCACCTGTGATCATTGCAAACGATCGACAGCTTAAGAATTTTGTTGGTTATGTAAAAAAGAATGTCTCGACTCGGTTGTGTGTAACCTATAAACCCAAGGCTCAGAAGCCGAATGAAGCACACTTCGATCTTAACAAGTCGCCAACAGATTCAAGTACTGATGAAGAGGAGGGAAACTCGTTTTGCAGAGGGGACAAATAAGGTGATGTTTTTGCTGAGACGCAGAGCAAGAGAAAGAAAGAAAAGGTGAAACAAGTCGAATCTGATGGGGATGCCAATGATGCTGCTACCACGATCTGTGAAAAACAGAAGCAATTCAATATGTCAAAGTATTCTTTGCTTGAAGTTGTTAAGCAAGGACAACTTTTTGAGGATAAAACTATGTTGAAGGCGACTTTCGAGATATGTGCAATGAAGCATAACTTTAACTACCGTGTTATCAAATCGGATAGGAAAGTTTGGTATATTAGATGCACGAATAATGCTTGCAATTGGAGTGTTCGAGCAGAGTGTTTGAAGGAATCTACATATTTCATTATCAAAAAGTATGTCGGTGAACATACATGCGCACCTTCAAGCAAAACCAAAGGGGGTAAGACTACTTCGGCCAAAACTATAGGCCTTTTGATTATGCATAAATATGAAAGTGTCAAGGAAGGGCCAAAAGCTAATGATATCATTCAGATTATGCGTATGGATCATGGATGTGAGATCACACGTTCTTTAGCATGGGATGCACGTGAATATGCAGTTAATGCAATTAGAGGTATTCCAGAGAGAAGTTATGGGAAAATACCAAAAATACTTGCACATACTGAGAGAGGTTAATCTGGGTACACATTCATCGTATGAGATTGACAGGAGTGGGAGATTTTGGTACCTATTTTTCGCATTTGGTCAATCAATACGAGGATTTAACAGAGTCATGAGGCGGGTTATTGTGGTTGATGGGATTTTTTTGAAGAATAAATACAAAGGAGTTCTATTGGTTGCAACTGCTGTAGACGGAAATTCTAATTTGTATCCTATTGCATTTGGAGTAGTCGACTCAGAGAATGATCGTTCTTGGGAATGGTTTATGAGACAACTAAAAGTTGTCATTGCTGATGATCATGATTTGGCTTTTATTTCCGACAGACATAGGTCTATCGCTAAAGCGCTTGAGAACGTGTATCCAACAGCTCGACATGGTATTTGTATTCATCATTTGTTGAATAATGTGATAACATATTTCCATGGGAAAGGATTTGCTGGGTTGGTTTCAAAGGCCTCCAAAGCTTATAGAGTTGCTGAGTTTGAAAAGACATTTGCTAATGTTTATAATATCAGTCTGACAATTGGTGATTACTTAAGGGAGGCTGATGTGCAAAAATGAGCTAGATGTCAATTCCCTGGATACATATATGACATAAGGACAACCAACCCTGCTGAATCCATCAACTCTGTATTGCGTTCGCCGAGAGAGTATCCAGTCATTTCTTTGTTGAACAGTATCAGAGAAATGTTGACACGGTGGTTTTATAAGCGTAAGAAACTGATTTCAAAACACAATCACCCTTTGACCAAAGATGTGGAGAAAAAAATTGATAGGAGAACCGGGAAAGGAAAAACATTTGAAGTTTACCCTGTCAGTGATGGTCGATTGCTTGTGAGAGGTGATAAAATCGACTGCTTAGTTGATTTGGATAGACGGACTTGCTCATGTGGAAAGTACGACCTGATGAAGATCCCTTGTAGGCATGCAATTAAAGCTGGTTTTCATGTTGGCAGAGAGCCACACACATTGACTGATTTGATGTATACGACTGGAGCTTGGAGAGAAGCTTATCAGGAAAGCATAAATCCTATTGATGTTCCTAAGGATACTTGGTCAATACCAGAAGATGTTAAGAACGTCAATGTTTTACCACCGGACACAAGAAAAGCAGTTGGAAGGACAAGAAAACGCAGATATGAAATTGTTGAAGACAAAATTCGATCATTGCAAACAACACAAAAGAAACAGCCTCGCAAGTGTAGTAGATGTGGTATTAGTGGGCACAACAGAGGAACTTGTAAAATGCCAATATAGTCAGTCACAATAGGTAAAGGTCATCTTATGTACCCAATCGATTTATGTATGTTTCATGCTCAATTTATATTTGCCTCATTCATTGTTTTTTGTGTTACAGGATTCAAGTCCAGGTGTGCAAGTGGTTGTGATGGTCAGCTTATGTCGAAGTTCAGGTGTACAAGTGGTGTGCAAGTGCAAGTAGTGGATTCTTATCAATGTGTCTTATGGTTTTCGGTTTTAAGAACTCAAAACTTTGATTTCAGTTTCATTGTTATACATTGCTATCAGTTTCATATGCTTTTTGGTAGTTTTCTAAAAATTTAGTATGAACAAAACTCTATGAACCACAAAATCTTCTTATTCGTAGTAATAACAAAACATAAAGAACAAAACACTACGAACCATAAAGTCGTCTTATTCAAACCAATAACAAAAAACATGAAAAATAAATACTAAGAACCAGTAGATTTCATTCATTCTTGGATTCTTCATTTTCCAAAAAGCCATAGAATGTTTCCTAAACAACCAACTTCAAAAGAATTTTTATGCTTCCTAACTTCTTCCTCCACTGTCTTTTGTAAACTATTTTTCCAGATCTTCAAACTCTTCTGGTATTCCCCCTTTGCTCAGTCTCTACCCTTCGAATCTCATCAAACAAAGCTTCACCAACCCACTTAAATAAATGGTTTTCCTTCTTTCGCTACATTAAAACCAAGATCAAGTCATGAGAAATCAAAAATCCAATCAGACAAAAGGATGAACGAAGAAAAACCGATGAAAAAACAAATCGAAACGATGAATCATAAAAAAATATGAAACTATGAACATGTGACCCAATCTCGCATCTATTGAACCGTCGGTAAGGATTCTCATTAGTTCTCGAATAGAATATCACAACCCCTTTCCCACACCAGCACCTAGATGGCACGCCCCGCGATAATCGCTTTCCATTATTCATGTTTGGGAGAAAGGGATTCATAGAGAGAATAGAGACAGAAGAAAAGGAGAATCTGAAAATTGGAAAAAACTGATACTTGGTCTTATATATGTCGTGTATTAGGTTATTTGTAGATCTAATTCAGGTTGGTTTTTATGGCATGTCGGATGTAATGTTTTATCTTATGGTCTCCATTAGAGTTATGGTTTCGTTTAGGGTGTGTTTAGGGTATCGTTTATGGTTTCGTGTTTAGGGTATCATTTAGGGTATCGTTTAGTTGTATCATTCTACGTTAAATTAAGCGTTGTAACATTTTTATTCCTAAAAATCCATAAAAATCAGATTAAAAAATCAAACTTTCTACATTAGATTAAGCATTTTAGCATCCTTGTTCCTAAAAATTCCTAAAAACAGAATACTAAACTATTTACATTTGATTAAGCATTCTCACACAATCTCCTCTACAACCAAACTCTTGAGACACTCTGGAGGTTTATACTTTGACATCCTATCAACTAATTCCGGATCATTAGCTGCTTCCCAAAGATCCCATAAAACTCTGTGGCGAGCTTCTTTGATGTTATCATCATTCACTAAAGACAACTTCAACCCAAGCGAATGGCACTCAATAAACTTCAGTGCATATACACCACAATCACATGCACCTTTATTCAATCTCCCCATTGGGTGGAAGGACCCCTTTGCCGAACTACAGTATAAAATTATGAAGTGTGTATTTTCTTTTACCCCTTGTGAAACAATCATACTCTTTTTGAATCATATTGCTGAAAACGACAGTCATGAAAGCGACACGATGAGGTTTCCATCGTTTCAGAGTTGTTCTCTCTCGGAATAAGTACATTACTGCGTTAATCTCCTGCATATTCTGATGATGTTAGCACACACAAGGTATGTAAAACACAAATGGAAATTAATAGTAAAGATTTACCCAGTTATGAAGCCACTCGGATGGATCCATAAGACGATTAGCCATATCAACATCTAGGATAGCAGCTCCAATCCGTAGAGGTCTGAAACCAATGGAAATTGAAAATGTAACAATGATACCTTTTGATTTAAATGTAACAATACATGATAAAAGATTGAGAATTTACTTACATGGAAGAAATTGACCAATTTCTTACTTTTTCTCAATCCTCTTCACGTATAAACACCAATGCAGCATCTGGTGATGCTTCTCCGGCTCAATCTATTTGCTCATCACGTAAGTGCGGTGTTGGCGTGTTGAAGGGTCTTGATTTCCTTGAGTTTTTAACTTTAACTTGAGAAAGATCAAAACCTTCAACAAATGTATCTTGAGACAGGCTGTTCAACTCTTGTGTACTCAATCCAAAATCAAAATCGTTACTTTCTATACCAATCTTTTCCCCATCCTATTCATTAAAAACAAAAAGCATATAAGAAGCCATTAATTCATAACACAAACAAAGCATTACATTTCGTTACACAAACATTCAAGCATATTACACATTAGACAAACATTTAAGCATATTAAATATTACACAAACATTGAAGCATATTACACATTACACAAATCTGAAACTGTTACGTAATATTACACAGTGAAAATGTGAAGTTCCAAATACAATCTATCTCCAAAAGCCTAGCTCCAGCACCCTAACTCAAGCATCCTAGTTCCAAGTACATCAAGTTCTACATTTTCTCTTAGGTAACACCTTTTTCTTTTCTGGAGCTTGATCGGCCTTGCTCTTAGGTGGAGCTTGTTCAGTTTTGCTCTTGCTAGGACTCGTTCCTTCACCACTCAAACTGATTGCTTCCATGATCTGTGAAACCTCAATCTCCATCTTCCCCATCCTCTTTGTAAAACCAGAATCCATCTTCACAATTTGCATACTGAGTCTATCCCCCAAGGAAGTGACAGATGTGTGAATGAGACCCTCAATGAAACTCTTAGTTTCAGGATCAAGAGTGAATTTTTTTCCCCAGCTCGCTTACACAACAGCTTCTTCTTTCTTGTCTCGGCTCCTTCATCATGAATATTTATCTTCCCTTTTCCAGCAACATGAACCGAAGAGGTCTCCACGTCCGCTACTACATCAATATCATCCATAATCTCATCAGCTTCTGACTCAGTAACCTCTTTGTCGGCTTCCTCCATTTCAGTTTCTTCAGGTTCTGAAACTGGCCACTCTGTACTGCTCCAATCAAACTTCTCTTTGATCCTATCGAGAACAAGGTCCACTCGTTCATCTTGCATCTCACGCTTCCCTGTATAGTCAGCATGCATAAACACATCACCATTATCAATCAATAAGATGACCGAGAACAACTCACCCTACAAAACAATTAAAATATTAAAAGCTATAAAAAATATATACAACAACCATATAGAAGAAGAGAACAAATATACATACCTTCTGAGGAAATAAGTCCTCAATTTGAATGATGTCTTCATAAGAAACTTTTGCAGCTCCTTTCCAATTGCCACACCTTGGACCTATGAAGCTCTCACAGACTCTTTTGCCTAATATTTCTCCAACATCAAGAATCGCTTCCATAATCCATATCTGGAAAGCATAGGTGAAACCCTCTAAAATGTAGCTCTCCTTGTTACTCAATTTCTTCCTTGTTTTCTCAATCGAACTCATCAAGAAGTCATAGGAGTGAAGACCCCAATGAAAATTTCGAACCTTGTCAAGATCCATCACCAAATTGATGTACATATGAGGGATGTTCACCTTCTCATCTCTCCCCATCACCACACCCATTATCACACACAAGTAGATCAACCTCAACCTATCAACTCAACTCCACTTGTGCACTTCCTCTAGATGCACCATTCTGATCAACTTCAAGGTGATCTTCCCACCACTCTTTAGTATGTTACTCCAAAATCCCCCGTCATCTTTCCACTTAACTACATCACTGCCACTTTCCCGCGAGATCTTAAGTCCAGTCACAACATGGTACTCATGCAAAGAAAACCGCAGAGGTGTCTTTGCAAAGACAAATCATTTCTCATGCATCTTCGAGGTAATCAACTCCTTACACAAGAAGCTATGCACCAATTTCTCCGAAAACTTGAGCCCATTTTGCTCAATGGCCATGATGTGTGTGAACACATGATCTCTCTTCACTTCTGAGTATTCTTCAGACATAGCTTTCTTCAGAATTTTGAGAAGTGACATGCGGTAGCTTTTGTTGATCTTCTTCACCTGAGGTTCGAAACCCTCTCCATATACACGCTTAGGTAGCTCTGCATCCATATCTACATAAGACAAAATAAATAAATTTAAGTTAAAAGATATTGACTGAACTTAAAAGAAACAAACTTATGAACAAATCAAAGACTAACAGAAGACAATACACAAACACGATTTCAAACAAAATCTAACTTCTATGATTACCGTCACTAATTAATGAGAAAGGTTAGATTGATATGGGACAAAATCTAACTTCTAATGTTCACCACATATTATTCTCATCGTTCTCTTCATTGTAAAATCTCTTGATTTTTAGCAAACTGTGGTTCATTATAACGTTTTGATAATCACGTTCAAGACAAAAATATTCATCATAAAACACGATGTCAAACAAATCTACACATTCACGATAGTTAACAAGCAATCAATTAAGAAAACTAAGAAAATTCACAAACGAATCAGTTCACATAGTCAGTTAAAAAATAGAACAGAAACATCTTTGTATCTTGATAAAGAATGTAATAGGAGTCACCCGAATGAAGAACACAAACACAAAGTCACACCTGGATTGAGGAACATACAAAGAAGAAGAGACAATTTAGACATACACATGGAAGGATAAGGTTTGTCGCTTTACCTTAGCGCTAAGAATGTCGGAGAAAGAGCGAGGCGGAGATGTGGAAAGGCGAAGAGAACAAAAGAGTTGATTCAGCAATGACCGAGATAGGGAGATCGCTTTCGTGTTCTTCGAGAGAGACAGAGAAGCGGAGTAAGACGAAAGAGAGAGAGAGAGAGAGAGAGAGAGAGAGAGAGACGGAGTAAGCGAAGTAAGCCGGTGGATTCCGCCGGAACAGAGACTCGAGTACGCCGGTGGTTGGTCTCCCCGTTGATTTCACCGGTGGTTGGTCTCCCCGTTGATTTCACCGGTGGTTGGTCTCCCCGTTTGTCGAGAGAGAGAGGGATTGGGGGTGGGGAAATTATGTCGAGGAAAATAGGGGTTAGGGTTACTTTGTTGATTTTGGGTATTTTTGTTCCTTTTTTTTGATTAAGTTTAATATAAATTTTGATTAAGGGTGATTAATATAGGGCTAATTCTGGGTTTATGAAAAATATTATACTAAATGGACAACTTAAGGGTGATATTATACTAAGGGGACAACAAGATTGAATCAATCAAGCAATTTTATCTATAACTTCTTTGATACCAACTTTTTAATTGATGAACTGAATTAAATCAGTACAATGGATAGATGATACTGTTCTCTCAAAAGTCAAAACTTTTTTTTTTGTCATCTTGTAGATTAATAGACTTTTAAACGTTCGATACAAGATTATTTTAGAGCCACAAGCTGACAAGGTAAACAAAACCTTTCGGAGCCAAATATAAAACGACAACAACACATGACTTCACATAAGCAAGATGGAAAAGTGATCACTAAAATCTTCTTGAAACATACTAATAAACACTACTGAAACGAAGCTGAACGATGACAGAAGCCGAAATGAGTGAGAAAGCGATGACAATCCAATTTATTTGAGATGAGATAAAAGCTCCAGGACACCAAACCAGGAACCACGAGCCAACGCCACTCAGGAAGCTTCAACTATAGGAAGCCACGAGAAGACGTATCTAACACCTCGAGAAGCTGAAGAAGAAGAAGACGGTTGACAATCAACTACTCAAAGATCGAACGCGATTGAGCTATATCTCCACAGTCTCATACCAAGAAATCCGGAAAACCCGTCAATTAAAAACCAAGAGACAGCATAACTTCTCCCCACCGAAGCTTCGCATTGAGCTAATCAACACTGAAAACGAAGGTCGAGCAACTAGACCTTACCGGAAAAGCACGATAAGCGACTTGTCACCATAGAGGACAAGAGAAAGGCCTAAAGACCATGGTCAGGGGACTCGACCAGAGAATCTTAAACAGCCACCAATAAACCACCACAATCTCAAGACCACACAAGCTCCAAACAATCAAAGATTTCAGAATCACATTCCAATCATACACCAAGCTAAACTAAACCAAGACCTGCTAGATCTTAAGGAACCTTCGACCAAGCCTAAGCAAGGATAAAGATAAAAAGACGAAAGCACACAATCACCACAGATTTTCTTGAAACCGCCTCACCAACCTCGATGGAAGAAGTAACAACCCACATCAGAGCCGGTAAAAGCATGCCACCACGCACCAGAAAATAAATTCGAGACTAGCAAGGCATTCCAAACAGTCTTCTTATCCAAGAGAACTCAAACTGACAAAATCTCAGATCCAAACGAACAGCCGCAAGACAAGGGAGAAGTGGCAATAAAACCGGATTATGCTCATTGCTCCCAGAAGAACAACAGAGTTACCAATAGGGTTGGGGCCTCACTGGAAAGAGAAAATTGGGACACCAAACCCTAAGCCAACTAAATTCGACCCCCCTACCCTCCGAAACTCCTAACGATTCGCCTTCACTCCAGATTGAAAGGGAGAAGCGTCAAAATCGAGATCTGCCGACCAAATCTGAGCGACGCCATCGTCTTCCGTCATCAGGGCGTCATGCATATCACCGAAGGAGAGGAGAGCTGGCAGGAGGCAAAGAAACACAGAAAAACGGAGCCGTAACCGAAGCACGCACCTTCAAGGCCAGAACAAGCTGAGAGCGACAATGTCTTCACGAGTCTCCTACGCCGTCGCTTCTCCCCTTTTTTGATGTTGTTTGGGTTCGATTGTCTCCAAGGCATGAAGTCAAAACTTTTTATTAATCAAATAAAAATGAATACAACTTTAAGCTTAAATGCCTATTTAGAATAAATTCTTAAATCTAGAATAACCCTCTATGTATCATTGATGGACATACTACAATCAAACTCATACTACAATCAAACTCAATGATTTTTCTTTGTTTACCTAATGTTACATATATCTAATGATGCATTTCTTCTTCCCTGTTTCTCATTAATACCTCTCTCTTACACAAAAAAACAGGAAGCAGAGTTGCAATGGCGTCCACAGCTTCAAGCTCTCTAAGTTCTTCACTTTTCTTCTGTCCAACATCATAATCTCATCCCCACACCCAAAACCACAAAACCACAAAACCATCCTTCCCCTTTTCCTTTTAAAACCACCCGATCACTTGATCATCTCTGCAAATAGAAGATAAACCCGAAAATTCTTTCTTTACAGACATCCCATCTTAATATTATTGTTAAACAAAAGGAAACGTTTATCATGTGGCTTCTCACCTTAATATTACTATATAACTCAGTACCGGCTCTGAGCATGTGCTCAGAGTGCAGTTGCACAGGGTCTCTTTTTTTTTTTCATTTTTTCTTAAGAAGTTAGACCCCTATTTTGTAAAAAACATATAATTTAGGGTCAGTTTTTAAAATTTACAAAATATTGTAACTATAATTTTGAGAAATTTTTTTTTTACCTAGCACTAGGCCTACTTAACTTATAAGCCGGCCCAGATATAACTAAACCACAGTCAATAGAAACTTGGATTAGAAAAGACAATGTCTGACACAGCAAACAACCAAATGCACATATCAAGAGTAACAATGTCCTTCCTTACCTTGAGATCTTTGGGTGATATCACCATGTGGTACTCGCTCACAAGACGCGTAGCTCGCCATGCTCTTCTTTGATTGGAAGCGCATAAAAACATCCAACGCTGACACTGCACTTTCTCCTCCAAAACAAGTTTCTTTCTATTATGAGTTCCTTTCTATGTTTCTTGTCATCAAGCCTGACAACATTAAATTAAAAGCTTTGATATTTTCTCAGCCCATAAGACAATATCATTCGAGGAATCTATCAAAAGAAAGGAAATTCATATTGCATAGATTGTTTAGCCTTAGCATGATAAAAAATTATGGCTAAATTAACTAACGATGAGGAAGAAATAAAAGAAGAAAGAAAGAAGAAAGACATAAAGACCAAAATAGAATTAAAAAAGTTTTTGTCCCAAAAATAACACTCAAACAGAAAAATAAACAAAATAGACTTTATTAAATTTATTAAAGAATGTAAATATATATTTATATCCTTAGGTTAACTAATCTAAACTTATGTTTTATAGTTATGGGGTGGGGTTTTGGAGTTGAGGCTTAAAAATTAAAAAATGTTAAAATTTTCAAAATAAAAAAAATTATTTTGGTTATTTTTTTCTCTCCGGATAAAAACTATTTGAGAGATTTGTTCTAAAAGAAAACCCAAAGTATTAGAAGGTATAGAAATAAAGGAGTTGAATGATTCAAATACCGTGGAGGCCTGAGTTTCGAAATCAACCTACATTTAACATGTTCCTTTGTCATTCCATATCTCCGTCAATGACGATGTTTGCAATCCTAAATTTTGACCAATTATTAAAATAAAATGATTTACAACGATTTCTAACAATTGGAATAATATAAATTAGGGGTTGAACCTGTTTCAGTTGTTCTTCTTCCAAAGTACCAAGTGACGGAGACTCCAATTTTGATTTATTGTTGGAGAATATCAGTTCTCTGACGACGGGATTGAGATCTCAACCATCACAGTTCTTTCTTCTTTGCAGTTTTGCTATCGAGCATGTTGTGCTCGTCACCAACTTACATATAAGGCAGGGAAATGGGAAGGATGAGGACATCGTGGCTTTCTTTGATTGAATGCCATCGCTAACATTGTCTTATTAATAGCCGGAGAGTGCGGGCTAAGCGTAACATCGACAGTTACAGACATACGGTTGTGGCTGAGGATTTTGAATCGAATAGATGTTAAGGAAAAAATGAGTGAATCTTAATGGGCCTGAAAGACATAAAATCCACTTAATTCCACAAATGAAAACAACGAAATATGAGATTTTAGAATGATGACACGTAGCAAAGTTTGCCCATATAGAGATGCAAAAGCCTATTTTATTATATTAGATATTTATGTGTTTTGCCATTGTTTGCGAATACACAGAGAAGATCAAAACTCCTTCACATATTTGTATTGGAATTTCATTGTTTTCTTACTTTATTCTATTTATGCATTCTATTCAAATATTTATTATGATTTGTTTGATTATGTTTGAGTAGTCTTCTTTGTTGGAACTAAGGTTTTATTATGGTTTATATGTATTGTTAATTATAAAATTGCTAGGTAAATCCATATGGATCATTCATCGAAATTTATCTAAATGCTTGTGTTTTAGAGTAGCTACCTAAAACCATGAACTTAGGATATAGATAAATACAATGCTAGGATCTATACTTGATAATAATTCCGTTGAGATAAGTTGTTAGACACATGTCGAAAGCTGGTCTAGATTAAATTAGTGAACATATCAATTAGGACGATAATTCTTGTCTAAGGTAGTATCGATCGAAACTCTTGCCATTGTATCGGTTGACACTTGTTCTTTGCTCACATGTCAAAAGTTGGACCAAAGACTTAGTCATCTGATTAGACTCGTAGTGATAGCTGAATATCTTGCTTTAGTATTCAAGTCTTAGAACAGTTTACCACATACCTTTAGCATCTATATAAAAATACTATAAACTGAAACCCTAGATCTAGCTATTTATTCTCATAAGTTTACAAACTAACTCTCAACTTTCTACTGTTACTCCTTTTAAATTACTTGTTACATTAATCTTTATATTTATGTGTGTCCATGCTCCCTATGGATTCGATCACTAAGTACTACAACTGATCCTCTTATTTGAGAGAGTAAAGTTGCTCATAGGGTAATTTGAATGATATCAAATTTGACGCCGTCGCTAGGGAGCATTGGATTCACCATTAGATTTAATATATGGATTTAGTCTAGGTTCTTCTTTAATTTTACTTACTAAACATAAAAAAAATATTTGTCTTACAGGTGCATGCCTAGCAGTACCAGAAGCAACAAAGAAAAATAACTATTATTCTCAGACCATGCTTTGTTAGACCGAATGATCCGCAAAGAGAGCCGCACAACATCGATCAACAACAACACTCTTCATTCGATCGATACTTGTGAGCGAGCAATGATCGATAGCAGTACTCCTTCATCGATCAAAACTTGCATTCCCTTCATATTCCCCACCCTGATCATATATATGGTCAATCTAGTCAAGCTTCCATCAACCATCTTGTCGATCCAGATTTCCAGTCTTTATCATCCATGATTTATGGCAGTTTGTTATTCTGATTCTTGCGCAGAGCATGAATCAGACGGAGAAGCGTCGATCGACAACCAACCAGGAGCATCAGTCGAAAGTCATGCGATTCTAAAATATCGGGAAGCTTTTTCAGTTGAGGCCACAATTCCACATAACTATGTAGTAACATCCGCAGAACGTGAAGATGGATAAAAGGCATCGATCGACAACAACATCTTCCATCGATCAACACCCTAACATTCCCATAGTCTGGCCTATTCTACACATAACAACCAGTTGCCCCTCTTAGATTCAGAAGATTTGGACAACCAGGAAACACCCTTCCTACAAATGAATTTGGAGTTGTTAAAGACTAACTGGGGCGCAAAAATGCAATAGATGGGAGGATCATCAATGTTTCTAAGAAAGACATAGCACACAATTTAGAGATGACTCAAGGTTAAGGAAGGGTCTACCTGAGTCTACCTTACGATGGGTGTCTCACGATGAGCAAACTGATTCCAACAAAACTGGCAACCAATGACATGCTGGAAGAGATGATAACTAGAGTATATACATCTCAGGAAGTAATGATGGAGGACATATACTGAAGGGTAGATGGTATATACTATCCTATAGGTAGCATGGTTGGTTGGATACACAAGTGTATTGGACACCTTGGATAAATATTGGATCAGATTGATATTACCATGGAGAGGATCGAGAGAGAGAGAACAAAAGGAGAGAAAGCCATAAAGATTTTTGTAGGCATATTGTTCAGGATGAGCAGAAAGGATGGGGGTACTTGTTTTCCTACAAGTGTTTCATTACCTCCTTACAAGTCCAAAACATTCAATCGTCAAGATATAGACTATAAACAAGCGCTTGATGGGAGCCAACCCATTTAGTAAGTTTTATATTTGTTTTAATTTTTTATTATTACTAATTTTTCGTATTTATTTTATTTCGGATTTAAAAAAAAAGACCCGAGGAGACGTGACTGCATAGAGCATCGATCGACAATTGATCATTGCTGATCGACAGACCGAACAGAGTATTGATCGCTCGTCACTTAATTGTGTTGATCGACACTCACCATCAGTGAGCAGTTATACCATTTTTCCTTGTTAAATTTCGTCCATATGGTTTATTTTCCCACCAATCTTAGAGTGTATAACACCGTGGATAAAGTTGTTTTAAGTCTGGGGAGGTAGTTAGTGATGTTGTGTTTTATTTTCAGTTTTTTTTTATGGTTTTTATTGAGTTTTGTAGAGTCAAGAAGGAGATTATGATCATTTTAAATTCTTACTTATTATCGAACCACTCTACAACATTATTTTAGACTTACTGACTGTAGAGTGTACTAAAGATACCAAAGTGGGTCACCTACCAATCATATCCACCTACCAGTTTTATCCACACTTGTTGAGAATGTTTGAAGGAACCAAAGCTGATCTCCAACCTAATTGAACGTAATTTGCTTGCTTTGGGGCTTTGGTATACACTGGACCGGATTCTTCCTACAAGTCTGGAAGGTAGAGTTTGTGTGTTTCTAGTTCCTCTATCTCTCACCTTCAAATTAAAAAGAAGCAAATATGATTTGGTGTTACAACCATTAAATCTTGATTCATAGAATTCTAGAAAGAGATAAATGTCAAAAAGAAGTGAATATGATTTGGTGACAAAAACCATTAGGGCTTGATTCATTGAATTATATCTAAAATATCTTAGTCAATTAAAAAAATAAAATGATACCCTTAAAAAAAGGAGACATTAACTCAGAGAAGTGAGAAGAGAGAGAGGGAAAAGATCAGAGAAGGTTGCATGTCTTTTTCAGATACTTGCTTGAGTAAGGGTCTATGTGCCCTGTGATTGATATCCCTAAGGTAAAATTTGCACCGTTTTATATGCAAGAAATGATGCTAGTAGAGGGGTGAGTGCGACAAGTATTAGCTAAGTTGCTTGTAGAATGGATTTGTTGCTATGCTACGATAGGTATATAAAGCACCTCTAAGGTTAACATTTATTTGATGTATCGCAACATTACAAATGTGATAGTAGTGAGTTAAAGATTTTATGAGACTCTGCGTTTTCAAACATTTTTCAGATAGTGATATTTTTTGCTTGAGGACAAGCAAAAGGATAAGTCTGGATGAGTTGATATACCATATATATTACCACTTTTAGACCATGGTATATGTGCTTTTTAGATACCATTATATGTGTTTGGAGTCTATTTTAGAGTTTTTTTAGGTCTAAGTACATTTTGGAGCAATGTGGAGATTAAGGAGAATTTTAAAGCTTAATGAGGAAGAAACTCGTACCTGCTGAAGAATCAGAAGGCAAAGTCGAGATTTTAGGTGTCTCTCGATCAACAAAACTCAGTTTGGTATCGATCAACATCGACATGAAGGATTGGACCGACTTGTTCGTGATCTATTTGAAGTCCAGAAATCTCATTTAATTACAAAACTATCCCTGACAGACTTTATACCTAGTATTTATGTGTGTTTGCCATTTTTTTGCGCAGCACACAAACTTTTTACCATACACAAACTATCCACCATACTTGATATCTATTATGCTTTTCTTGATTATGTATGAGTAGTCTTTTTTGTTAGAGCTAGGGTTTTATTAGGGTTTTATTAGGGTTTATATGTGTTTCTAATCATAGAACTGCTAGGGTAAATCTATAATGATCCTTTATCAAAATTGATTTTAATGCTTGTGTTCTAGAGCAGTTGATTAGAAGGGTTTCGAGTTAAGGGTTTAGGTAATTTGATAGAACTGCTAAGATAACTGGATTATCTATAGAATTCTTTATAAGTATTTTTTATTAATACTAGATTTTGATTTCCAACCTAAAACTTAGATCTTATGATAATTGGTAAACATCATAGCCATGGTTTAGGAGAAATGGGTTGATGGACTGATGAGTACTCTAGTCAAAGGGGCGTGAGCGTTTCCACTGAAAGGCTGTGAAGCATTGAACATATGAGATTTCTGTAAGGGGCACCACTTGCATCATGTAAGGTGTTGTCCAACATGGAGGCAAGGGTTGCCAGTTTAAGCCAAGTTGTTAGGGAGGATAACAAGTCGTACATTACTGGTGTTCGAAAAACGAGCTGTGGGCTATGGATTGATTGCTTTACATGTGGTGTGAACTAAGATCTCGTCACTGTGACAGAGTGGCCGCGAAGAGTGCTAAGAATTAAGGCCGAGTAAGGCCATGGACGCCGTAGGGGTAGGCACAATTACTTTCTACTCGGCTTGTACTCACTACTTGATTGGTACTTGACTCTTAAAGTCAAGTACTCATTTTGATCAAGTCGAGTATCAAGTCGTTTATTTCAATTACTTGCAAGTACAAGACAAGTATTAAGCACTAAAATAAAATCAACTACTTTTTTGTCGGCTTATTACTCAAAAGTTATCACCATAGCTTATTATTTGTTTTGCTTTTAAAACAAAAAAATATAAATTATAGTCGAATAACTTGTTTATATGACAAATGAATTAAAAGTGATATATTTATAAAAATTTTTAAGGTTTTTTATTTTATATTTATCATATATTGAATTAAAATATATGAAAAGTGAGGAAATACTTTTTTCTTAAATAAAAACTGTTTATTTTAAAATTATAACTAACTATGTTTTTCTTAAATCATATGCAAATTTTAAGTTGGTAAAATAAATAAATGATTATTAATAACTTACAAATAATTATTAAATACTTTGTAAACTAGTTCAGAAGTAACAAGTAGTAAAACCGGACAAGTAACTTGCAAGTATACCATTTTTTAGCAAGTAATTGAAAGTGTAAGTATTTGTTTTTAATATACCAAATACAAGTCCAATTTTTTCGTAACTTAAACAAGCTAAGCAAAGTACCTAGTATGCCAAAATGGAAATTACTTGGCTTTTCCCCACCCGTAATGGATGGGTACTGGTATCCATGACCCAGTGACAATGGGTCGAGTCTTGGTGCTAACTTAATCAGAGGATGTGTCGGGTTGGACTGAACAAGAAAGATCAGGCTTGATGAGGATTATATCCCACAGTCGGTCAAGTAATAATGATGCCTCCTTGGATCCAATTCATGTAGAATGGTTGGTTGATTGACTTAAGATAAGATGGGTATTGTTGGATTAGAATTTGGATCCAGTGAGATAGCCGAGGAGACAAGATAGATGTATATATGGTGCATGTGCCAGAAAGGCTATACATGCACAGCAGCATTGTTTTAAAGAAATATCTCTAATGATTACATAGTCACGTGGGGATGGTTGGTTGAAAGACAAATGACCGCGGGGAATATTTATTTCAGGAACCAAGATAAGTATAAAGAAGAGACTCGTCGTGTGAGATTGGTCAAGCAGACATGGAACATACAATTTGGTTCACTAAAGTGGACAAACAAGCTTCGTGAATATGGCAAATGTAAGATCTCATCGTTCCTTGGATGGATCAGTAACTTGCCTAGCTCTATATATATAATGGTCTAGGGGACCATAAGAACCTTAGATTGCTTAGCGTGACTGATTCTAGGATTGATTTATAAGTTGAATGGTAGATAAGTGAACTAATTATTCAGCTTTTGAAGTATAGAAAAATCAAGTTGAAGCATTTAAAATAGGACAAATCTCTCAAATAACTATTTTAAAATTTTTTATCACAAAAATAGCATTCAAGAAAAAGTGACCGAAATAGATTTTTTTAAATTTTTTTTTTTAATTTTGAAACCTAAACTCCAAAAATTATCTCATAATTTTAAATCATAAGTCTAGATTAGTTAAACTAAAGAGTATAAATATATATTTACACTCCTTAATAAAGTCTATTTTGATCATTTTTTTATTTGAAAACTATTTTTGTAACAAAAACTTAAAAATGGCTACTCTAGAATATTTCTCTCTAAAATAACTGAAAAGTTGATAAATTTATTCTCAATTCTAACAAGTCACTAGTGATGAATTCATTTGAAACTGTAAACCTAACTACATATCTACTGAAACATAGAAATAAAAACACATACCAATGACGAAGAATGCGTAATTAGATTAGAAAGTAAAAGATGGGTTTGAGAAATCTTCTCTAAAGAAAGAGTACAAATTCATAAGTCAAAAACTCTAGAAACTCAAAAACCTGGAAGAAAGTAAAGCTTACCTTAATCGCCGGCCATAAAATCCTAGTCAAAACCGGACCAAAAATTCAAAAAAAAAAAAAATTCCATTTTTCGTGTTGAACTGTGATCCATCGCAAATAGGAACGGTCGTTCTTCACATCTAGGACTATCAAATATTATTCTGCATTTTGTGGTCGATATGAACCTCAAAAGAGTACATTTCATTTCATCTTGCTCCTTTCCTTTTTATGCGCCTAAAACTCCATTCAAACGTGTTTAAAACGAAAAGACTCCAAACACAAAAAAAAGTTTTTTAAAAAAAATACTAAGAGAAATTTCGGTCTACCACAAATTTGATATCATTTTTTCAAATTTATCAATAATAAATTATTATTTTTAAAAATATCCTAAATTTATGATGAAAATAGATTAAACTAATTTTTAATATTTATAAAGTATTTAAGAACTCAACCATACCCCTTTAGCACTAAACCCTAAACAATAATCATTAAAGTGTAAACTCAAATGTTAATGAAAAATTACTTAGAATATCACAAGTTAAATATCACATTTCAAAAATATCTTCAATCAAAAATATATTAACATTTAGGTTTATACTTTATTGATTATTGTTTGAAGTTTAGTGTTAAAGAGTTAGAGTTGACTCTCTAAATATTTTATAACTATTAAAAAATTAATTTATTCTATTTTAATCATAAATTTAAAGTATTAAATACTTAACAACCAAAGCTAGAACGCATAGGCAACTAAGGGGTTGACTGGTGTAACCGCATCGGTTGCGGCTGCGGCTGCGGGCGTTTGCGGATGCGGGTAGTTGCGGTTTTATGCGTTATTAAGAGATTTGGACGACTGGTAAAACAATTAAAAATTGTTGTGTTTGCGGGATACTTATGACTGGTTAACCACCAAATACAACATTGGTTAAATATAAATTAACAATATTTACATTTTATATAATTATAAAAATATTGAAAATCATATTATTATAATAAATATACAAACAAAATTTATAAAATTATACTATTAATTTTAATAAAAATATAGAAATATTTTTATTTAAAGTTTAATAAAATAAATTAAAATATAATATATATATATATTAGTATTTCTATTATTTCAATTTAAAATTTTAATTGAATATTTTCTATTTTTTTTATATAGTTTTTTGAAAAAAAACTAATTTTTTATCCTGCCGTTACCGTCCACAACCGCAAACGCTAGCTGGAACCAGCTTTTGAATTTTAGAGGTTTATAGCGGTTTGAAGCGATTTGAAGCGATTTGTAGCGTTTTGTATGATTGTTACAAAACGCAAACAACCGCTACCAACCGCAAAAGCTGTGTTTGCGGGTGATAGCAGGAAAACCAGTCACGCCCTAAATCTATAATGGTATTGAATGCTTCCAAATTTAGGTCTAAGAGAGGAAGATAACGACAAAAGTAAGGTTTTATATCATTTTCTGATCCAATCGAAGGAGACACACAACCACTAACATTTAAATAGTCGTACGTATGTCTTAAAAATCTTACTTAAGTCTTCAAGTCTCAAGTTTCTCTACAATGGCTATGATAAGCTTACTTAATATCTCACTTTCTTTCCTCTGTCTCTCCATCTTCTTTGGATACTTCTTGGTTACCAAGAAACCTCATGGAATGCATTATGACGGTTGGATATAAGATCTTGCTAAATGAACATCCAAAAGGACAAATTATCCCTCATAGGGGACTGAAGCAGGGAGATCCCCCTTTTTCATACCTGTTTAGATGTTGATAAAAAAATTTAGAAATATTTCCCACAAGTTGTTTCATTGCTGCCACTGTCCACTCCTCCTCCACTCCGCCACCCATAGTCTCATTGCCTACTTTAATTGTTGCAGTTTACTATTTTTTTTCATATTTTATTTTATGAACATAAAATGTAAATGTGATTTTAAAGTGAATAAGCATGAGTTATGCTTTTTTTTGTTGTATTATTGATATGCATTTTCGTTTATTATATTGATCAAAATTAAGTGTTTACAAATTCTATTTTATCATTTCGTTAAGAACATCCATACAATTGTAGACTTTAGACAATTTCTCTTATTTTATTTATAATGATTATATTTTACATTTAAAATAAAATTATTACAACTAATTAAAATAGTATGTCATGATATTATCTTTATTAGAAATTTAGTTATTTGAAAAATTCATTTTCAACACTTTTCACAAGTTTCTATTTCAGTTTTATATAGTACAATTTAATATTACATCATAGTATATATTATTTTTAAATTTTAATTTTATTTCAATTATTATAGATATGTATTCTGGTTTATAATTAGATTTGAGTTAGTGATTGAGATTTAGAGTTTAATATTTAAGGATCAATGTTAGGTTTAGTATTTATGGGGTGTGAAGGTGTCTGTGAGGTCTATAATGAAATAGCATGTTGAAGCCTTAAACCATGTTGTATGTACACAAACATACTATTCTACTTTGTATATAAAAATGTAAGGTTAGTACTATTCTAATTTTGTTAAATAAAATAGAAAAATGTTTTTAATATTACAAAACAAAACTTGTTTGTACTAAATGGAATAAACTCTACACCGAAAAACTCATTTATTTTTATCTATATATTTTGGTGCATACAATAACCAATTATGTGGTAAATAAGTTGGTTTGAGTTAGTGATTGAGATTTAGAGTTTAATGTTTAAGGATCAGTGTTAGGTTTAGTATTTATGGGGTGTGAAGGTGTCTGTGGGGTCTATAATGAAATAGCATGTTGAAGCCTTAAACCATGTTGTATGTACACAAACATACTATTCTACTCTGTATATAAAAATGTAAGGTTAGTACTATTCTAATTTTGTTAAATAAAATAGAAAAATGTTTTAAATATTACAAAACAAAACTTGTTTGTACTAAATGGAATAAACTCTACACCGAAAAACTCATTTATTTCTATCTATATATTTTGGTGCATACAATAACCAATTATGTGGTAAATAAGTTGGTTTGAGTTAGTGATTGAGATTTAGAGTTTAATGTTTAAGGATCAGTGCTAGGTTTAGTATTTATGGAGTGTGAAGGTGTCTGTGGGGTCTATAATGAAATAGCATGTTGAAGCCTTAAACCATGTTGTATGTACACAAACATACTATTCTATTCTGTATATAAAAATGTAAGGTTAGTACTATTCTAATTTTGTTAAATAAAATAGAAAAATGTTTTAAATATTACAAAACAAAACTTGTTTGTACTAAATGGAATAAACTCTACACCGAAAAACTCATTTATTTCTATCTATATATTTTGGTGCATACAATAACCAATTATGTGGTAAATAAGTTGGTGACAGTAAATTCTTTTGAAGATGTAACTGTAAATAGTAGCTAGTCACTCTTTTCCATATTAAAAGCATCTATGTCATTTTTTTATTTTTTTTGGCACAAACTTACTTTTATTAAAACTCAAACTTCTACGATACAATAACAAGAGAGAATTATCCATCCTCTTTGACAATAACCATAAACTACAATAGATAAATAAGTTAAATATGATAGGTATTCAAGAGAAGATGACAACGGATTCAAGACGATGCTTGAATGCGTCGAAAGAGCCTTCACGAGAAAGTCGGATAGCAGGAGAATAATCACATATAGTGACGTTGAGGTCCAGATTTCATCTACAAAAATCACCGAAGCGATTTCGATTGCATCTTCAGGTCCTGTGGAAACCGCTACACAAGAATACAAATCGATGAAGAAGCTGAAGCAGACACTCGGCAATGAGTCCGAGGAAACACCTTTTTTCCAAAGAAAAAGGGTATGGTGATAAAAACTTCTCCACAAGAGAAGAAAAATATCGAAATAGAACCGAGCCCGGTAAACCCACCGGTAAAGACTTCATACAAGCAGAAAATAATACTATCCGCACAAAAAAGATCCCGGTGAATCCACCAGAAATCCTTAACACCATAAGCAAAATGACACTCAAATAAAACATAACTCATAATCCATATCATGATAGGTCAACTATCATTGCACTACTCAAATCTGAATACGTTTAACTTTGGATTTTTTTTTGAATATATGACAAAAAAAAAAGTAAATGTATTTTAATGACGTATATAGCTAAATAATTCTTTTAATCCTTTCTACATACATCACAAATCAAGATGTTACAATATATACATACAATTATAAAATCACGAATAAACAACATTAGTAGAAAAGATTAGAGAATGATGTTTATAGTGCAAAAGATCATGACTTGAAAAGTCTTCTTTCGCTCTTCACACCGCCGACCACATGTTTCTTCATCCAACAAAAGAAAATCTGCAAATCAATGTGGACATTACCTACTAGGCTACTAATAACAAGCACCTCTTCTTGACTTTCTTTTGTAATGTCGATTCTTATCTAATTAATTTTCATTAAGACTTTCGTTATTATTTGCTGTGTCTTGCTTTTAATTTGATTAGACCAACAACGGTTTTTTGAATTTTCTTGTAAGAAAAGTAAAACCAAAATGTTTGCTCACCGAACAACTGTGTTGGAAATTTCAACACATCACTTACTCTCTTCGCTCACCGTGCATAACACTACGTAATCGTACAAAAGACTTGATGGTGAGCCAATCTGAGTGAACCTGAAACACTCTATGTAATGGAAATAAATAGATGGGCATGAAACCATGTTACCACCACAATTTCCATTTTCACTTCTTCATTGATTTTCAAGAAAACTAAAGTAGCTTAACTAAGAGCATGTTTATTGGGGGCTTTTAGTGGGTCTCTTAGCGGGTGGGACCCACTAACTACATCCATTAAATCCTTTAAATAAGAAACCCATTTGCCAAGTCCCTTGCACTGTTCGCGGGTCCCACTGACACGTGGCGGCCCGCGATTAATGCTTTTAATTTTCTTTAAAAAAAAAAAAAAAAAAAAAAAAGACAAGGACCCCTCTTTTAATTAGTGCTTTTAATTTCCAAGCTCTATCGCGGGTCCTTGCAATAGAGCTTGGAAATCAATGAGTAGACTTCATATTATTCTTTCTTTTATCTTCTGGTTCATGTTTTATTTTCGAAAACATGTATGCGGTTCCTACTAGACACATATGTCGTCCTGAATAAAGTGATGCCCTTCTAGAGTTCAAATCGTGTTTATAATATGTGTTATAATAATGATGGCACATGTCCTATACCTTATCCAAAGACGGAGTCGTGGGAAAATAACAATGATTGTTGTTGTTGGGATGGTATCACCTGTGATGCCAAATCCCGGGAAGTGACTGAGCTAGATCTCAGTTACAGGTACCTCTATGGGCAGTTTCAATCAAATACCAGTCTTTATATGTTCCAAAACATTTCTTTTGTGAAAAGTCTAGATCTTTCTTTTTATGGATCCAGTTATCAATTGGAACATGTTCTCATATCACCTCCCTCAACCTGACTGATAATTATTTATTTGGCAAGATTCCGTCTTCAGTTCAAAATCTTTCACATTTCATTTCACTTGACCTCTCTCATAATCAGTTTTGGGGTAATATTCCATCTTCAATAGGAAATCTGTCAAATATATTACTCTCCTACAATCAATTCACCACAGGCATGCTTCTTCCAAACATCAGCTTGTTGTCCAAGTTGAGAGGTTTTGGTGCATGGGATAACAACTTCATTGGAACTCTTCCTTCTTCTCTTTTTCCCCTTCCTAATTTGATTTGAAAAAATAACCAAATGCTACTGCAGACTCTAGATATTTCCAACAACAAAATCAAAGGTCAAGTGCGAGGCTGGTTATGGACACTATCAGAACTTACGTACGTGGATCTTTCCAACAACACTTTCGTCAGTTTCCAAAGATCAACTAAACATGGAATATCCTATGTTATGGGTGCACTTGTTTGGCTCCAAGAATAATTTTAGAGGAAAAATTCCTTCTCTCATATCATATGCGAGTTTCACTCTCTACAAAATCTCGATTTATCTAACAACAACTTCAGTGGTTCACATGTCAGTCTGAGCCAGAAGAAGAGGATGAAGAGGTGTTTAGCTGTGCACTTGGATTAACTATTTGATACATACTGGTTTCGTACAAACCAGAGTGGAAAGAAACAAACGCAAAAGTTATAAAAGCATGATTATTGGAGGTGCTTAGTGGGTTTTTTAAGGGGAGAAGCACTAACACCCAAAAAACAGTTGTTTAAACCCCCTAATTAAGAGTTGTTTTTGCCTTGGTTCTTGCACTTTTGCGGGCTCCATTGACATGTGGCTTCCCGCGATTGATTCATTTTTATTTATTTTTTTAAATCAGACAAAAAGGAGAAAAATAAATATAAAATAAAAACCCCAAATTGGTTTTTAGGATTAATGGTGCTCTAAGTTTGTTGAGAGGGGTGAGATTAGTGCATCCCCACTGAAGAGCAACAAAGGCAAAGATGGATGATTTCAAATTCTGTTTTTTCTTTGTTGTGTTTCTTAATAAATTCTCCAGTTGAATTTGGGATTTTTGTGAGTAATAAACAAATCTGAGATTGGATTTGTTAGATTCCTAAACTAGACACAAATTCTATATGTTGATTCATCAAAACATTATCTCTTGTATTCTTGTTATCTGAGGAACTTCAAAAGAATTGTTCAAACTTATTGATGGAACTATTTCACTCGATCTTCAAAGAGCATTTTTTAGTTCGCATTGTTATGAATCGTAATATTTTATAAAAAGAAAATAGCTTGTGTTGC